>JAUTXW010002778.1:0-109095 GCA_030620095.1 Kuschelorhynchus macadamiae
AATGACATACATACTAACTTTCTAGAGCTTACATCTTGTTGGTGATCTTAATGGGTCGTCCCTAGGCATACTAAAAATAAAGAATTTTCTTAATTACTTTCAAAAATATTAATACTTTTATTCAAAAAAAAAAGAAATGAATGAAATAGATATTGCACTACTTAGAAAAATAACCAGGTCCTGGTGAACTTATGCTATTTGAATTTTAAAAAGAAAACAAAAAAAAACTACTTATATAATATTTAAATAATGAGCCCATATAATTTCAAAAAAATTGATCATACTAAATGCTTATTTGTGGAAGTATTATTCTAGTTTTATCTTAGGCATGTTATAAATATATTTGATTTAATCAGAAGTTGTACCATCTATACATTTTTACATTCTGCAGGCATTTTCTTTATTTTGTTTAGATGGCCATGTCACAAATATTAATGCAATTTTTAAAAGACTAAAGAAGGAGGTTATCAATTTGACCCTATGTATTTTTTTATGTATGTATATCGATTACTCTGCGGTGGTTTCAACAATTTGGATGAAATTTTCAGGATATTCCCGAAGTGGTCTCCTAGCAAGTTTATTGTAAAAAAGTTAAAGAATAGCAGAATGACGCTGATTAAATATTTTATGTGACGCAAAGCGTTCACCATTTTATCAGGAAATAACATTTTTGGCTTTAACTTCACAAACTAAAATTTTAAAGAGGAAATAAAATATTATTTTTCTTCTAAGCACTTTATTTAGCTACCTATTTAACAAATTTTTCTAAAAGTTTTCTTTGTAAGAAGAAAATATTTTGAAAGGAGAAATGCCTCATTTCTATTAAAATATCTAATTATTTTGACATATGAATTACCTCAGCAGTTCTGTATTTATTCTCAGATGGATCATAGAACCATTCCTCACTGCTATGTCTGTCTACTCATAATTTTATATGCAAAGCTGATTTTCATTTTTTATTGTTGTCTAAGATTCATACCCCGATTTGCCAAAATGGAGTCCACTGTGGATGATACATCCATGAATTTACGTGGTTTTCCTAAAAATGCAAACACAACTATATGTCATAATCATGTTATCAACCAAATACAAATGTTTTTGTTGAGGTTTTTCTTTTAACTAACATTTAGTGTGCACTATACATTAAAAACCCAATATATTGTAGAAAATCCGAAGAGGAACATTTAAGAAAAAAATGTATACCTACACAAAAAAGAATCTAGGTGACTTACCAATATGAAATTTGTACATTACAATATACTTTCCGATTATTCTGATGTCCTAATATTGATAGTCCTTTTAAATTGCCGAATCTAACTTTCCTAGTACTCCCTTTCTTGAAATCCCATTTGAATGGGCGAAGAGCTGAGAATTCAGGACGTATCCGGAACACAGTAAAAGCTTGCATTCTTGCAAATTATTTCTGCATGTTTCACAACCGAACCAACTAACAATTTACATCATGTTAGTAAAATTTATTTTATTGTATCCTGATACACTGATACGACGCAGTAAAATTAATACGTAGCTATTTGCTATTTTTATAAACAAAATTCTTTGAGAACGATTTAAAACTTATTATTTAGGAATATTAATAACATGTTATCAACCATAAATAAAAAAACACCATATTATTTTACTAATATTTTCGGAAATATGTACTTCATCTGAACAATAATGCAGTTTGGCAACAGTGACAGAAGTTTCTTACGTCATTGGCGTACATATTTATGTATTTCGACGTTTAAGGCCAAGGACAAATTCCATACATTCCAATGTGTCGGGATTTCGACTGTTAGCGCCAGTGACGGTTATGTGTAATGTAGGTTCGGGCAAATGTCTTTTAGGGGTATTAACTGTTTAGGCCAGTGAAGTTTAGGGCCAAATACATCGAACCGTATCGAGAATAGTAGGCTTAATTTAAATTAAATTAGATTAAACTTAAACTAAGTTAAACCTAAATTTAATTAATTATAATTAATTCCTAAATTTAATCAAATTTCAAAAACAACAACAATAAAAAAGATCAAAAATAAGTTAGGTTTATAAAACTATAAAATCAGTTAATAATTAAATTTTACTAAGGTAACCATAACAATTACTTAATTAAATATTACTAATCAATAAATAATAATAATATTACTATTTTAAAGCATAGGATTTTGATTGTCGATATAAGTTTTTAGCCTTGAAACAAATTTTTTATGGTTGCGTATGTTTGTAAGAGTTACTGGGAGTGAATTATACGCAGTTATTGCCTGAGACATGGGATTATTTAGGCCTTTATTAGTATTTACATTGGACAAGTACAGCATATTCCGGCTCCTAGTGTTATGTTCATGTATATCGTTTATAAATGTTATATCTGAATTACATTTTTGGGTTTTGTGTACTACCTTATGTACATAGGTACTTAGATTGTTCAATAAATTCAAGTTGGTTTAATGGGTAGATACCCAGCCCTTGATATAGGTCACGTGTAGGTGTAAGCCGATCTATTTTGAATAGGATTTTAAGTATTTTATTCTGCACAGTCTGTATTTTATTAAAACTAACGGCTCCACACGCTCCCCATACCGGGATCAAATATATAAAGTGTGATGCAAAAAAAGAATTGTATACATTTATTTTAGAAGTATGTGTAAGATACTGTCTATTTTTGTATAAAGCACTATCATTTAACACACCTTTTTAGTTACCTGATCTATATGTTCATTCTAAATTAAATTTTCGTCTATTATAAGCCCTAAATATTTTGTACTGGTTACTTGTTTTAATTTAATGTTACTAATTTAAATGTTTGGTGTTACAATGTTTTTGTTTTTTTGTTTAATAACTACTGTTTTGTCTATATTTATTTTAAGTTTATTCTGTAACAGCCACTCATAATACCGCTTCAAATCTTCATTTACCTCTAGTTCTATAGATTATTTACATTATCATCTATATATAACAACACTGTATCGTCCGCAAATGTGTAATAATTTCTATTAAGATTGGCAAGTCTTAGACTTAATACGTAAAGTACATATAAAAGAGGCCCCAAAACCGAGCCTTGGGGTATTCCGCTTAAATTATTACTAATATTGTCGGAAATATGTACTTCATTTGAACAATAATGCACTTTGGCAACAGTGACAGAAGTTTCTTACGTCACTGGCGTGCATGTTTATGTATTTCGACGTTTAAGGCCAACGATGAATTCCATGCATTCCAATGTGTCGGGATTTCGACTGTTAGCGCCAGTGACGGTTATGTGTAATGTAGGTTCAGGCAAGTGAAGTTTAGGGCCAAATACATCGAACCTCCAAGGCTTCGAAAATGTGGTTGAGCAACTGTGACCGCGTCAAAATCCAGACTCTCTTTCAGGTAATAGTTTGTAGGTATGTAAGAAAGTTTGTACTTGGTTATAGAATATTTTTTTCAGGGTCATAGACAGATTAGGTAAAATTGAAATTGACCTTTAGGGCCAGTATTTTCATCTCCAAATAACTTTATTCTTCGAATATTTACTGTGAATTGTTGACGCAATCCACCGAATAAAATTATACGGAGATGAAAATACCAGCCCTAAGTGTCCGAAGTCTGTTGGGTTTTTTTATCTTTGGAATAAGGATGACCTTGGCAATTTTCCATTTTCTAGGAAAATATGATTTAGTTATACATGAATTAATATGTCTAATGAATGGAATAAGAAATGGACAGCACATAATAATTAAAGTTATATTCAGTTTATCATTACCAATAGCTTTTGATTTGATATTTTTAATAATCTCCATAACATAATTGTTAGCAACCGGATTAAAGTCAAAAACAGCATTATTAGGAATTTTATTTAAATTATAATAAGAAATTAATTGAGAATTAGGTGAATTCTTCGTGTTTATGACATATAAAAAGTATTTGTTTATTTTTTGTGAGTGGCTTCCTCTTCAGTTTAACGGCCTTAAGCTGCCTGGGGTATACGACAATTGTGAGTGGCTTAGTAGTTATTATTTGTTAGGTTAAGTTGCTTTAGTTTTTGCCACCTTTTTTTTAAATTGGAATTCCGAAACTTAACATTTAAGTAGGCTTTTATTAAATCAAACGTTTCTATTAAATAGGAAAGTGAATTTGTGTTGTTTGAATTTAGGTCGTACATGTTGACGTTAAAATCCCCCATACAGAAAATAATTGCGTTATCAGTGAAAAAATAGTTAACGTCTCTTCGAAGTGATTAAAAAATTAAATAAATTCTGTATGAGGTGGCCTGTAAATATTAGCGATTATTATAATATTTTTCAAGTTGTTAATTTTCGTCCATATTTGATCCAAAAAGTTTGTAGTTTATTGAAGTAAAACTGAAAATGATAGTTGTTTATCTGTACACCCACGCCGCCTCCCCGGCAGAGTTTGGTCTTACAAAATTAATATAGTTGGTAATCTCAATTTCGTGAGTGTTGTAATGCGCTGACCCAGACAACTCTCTAAAATACCAAACAAATCATATTTTGCAGTTTACAGACTCCAAGTGGTCACGCACGGTTGGGGAAAGAAATAAGAAGAGAGAGACGGAGATAAGAATACTTAAAAAAAAATAAAATAGTAATTTGTATGAAAGCTAAATTAATGTTAAGCCAAGAAAAGAAAAAAACACAATTAAAGTATGGCTTTAGTAGACTTAACGTAATTTTATCAGAGTGATACCTATCTTTTAGAGGTTAGACAATTTTTTGACTAATGATTACTTCTTATTATATTTATAAAAAATTAATTTAAAAAAATATTATGCATTTTATACTGCCATATGTTTAGAGAAGACGTTAAAAATGCTTAGCAGATCGTAAAATCAAAGTTTCTATATTCATATCTGAAAGTAATAGGTATTTTAAGGCACGACTTCGTACTTTTATGTTTTCATTAATTAAAAAATAAGAATGAGGTAAAATAAAAAACAACTTTTATAGTATTTTTATTTTCAAGTAAGTTGTTTTACCATAGAAGAACACAAAAATGTTCCTCTATGGTTTTACTATGAACCATACACATTGCTTGGTGTAAAAAAAATAGTTTTATTATTTTTTTATATTTGACGGACATATGGAGGGGTGGAGCGTCCCCCCAATAATTTATTCTGTTAGCAAAATCTTATGTTATATTGGAAACATTTTGTTGAAAGCCGAAGGGCCCAGAGTTACAAAATAAAATCCCCAATATTTTGTCTTCGGACCGTCCCTGAGTTCCTAAGTTGTTTTACTATGAACCATACACGCTACTTTAAAAGTACTAATATACTTAACTATTTTTAAATGTTAATAATTTTTATGTAGTATATTCAATCCAACAAAAAAATAAAATCTTCACTTTGTGTCACATTAAATTTAATAAAAGACCCATTTTTGTTAAGATGTTTAGAAGGTACAGCATTTTAAAATCTAAGTGCCGTTTTCTGCCGTTTTCCCCGCCCAATTTATGTGACAACCTATTACCAAAGAGAAAGGATTATAAGAGAGGTCACCCGGCAAAACATCAAACGGTTTCTACCTTGGCTTTCATTGACCTTGAACCTTTAACTGGGATTTGCACAATATCCGGTTGCTACGCCATTTCAGCAGAAACTACGTTAATACTCCTAATGTATTGTATTTTACTGGTACAAATAACACTTTTTTAATGTTTAAGAGATTAAACTATCGAAAAACTATCTACATTAAAAACTATTTTGCAATACACATACATACTATGCATAACAGGTTTCCTCATACATGACACACAGCTTTGTAATTTGTTTGTTTGAGAACATGACAAGAACTAAAACACTCAAATATTGCATCAAGAGATAACGAACACAATGAACACTATTTATAATACTCATCAAACACAATAATTTGAATTCTTAGCAGCCAAATATCTAGTCACATAACGATATAATACCAAAAACGGGTACTCTGAATTGCTTGCTATCATTTTGAGCTAGCACCGCTGTGGTTCGAAAGAAAGAACTAGCACAACACAAAGGAAAAACACACATTTATTTAACAAATAAGTACAAAATTGTACAGGTTTGTAGTTTATTTTGAGTGTCAAAATCTAAAAGCATGGTTAATTTACTTTTCGTGCTTCGTATCTAATTATTTCTGGCTTACGTTGGGTCAACGACTATTTTCATAGTCCTCGTAAATGCAGCGTATTCCACCAAAAATTTTATGAACACCAGTTTGTTTATTTTCCGTAGTTATAAGAACACTACAGGCAAAAAGAGTTATATAAACACAAAGCACTCAGAAAGTTAAACTCAAGGTTCGCACCAACACAACTAATTCAACACAAATAATTGCGGTCTGCTTTGAAAAATTTTAATTTGCGAAAAAAATATATAAACTTTAAAAAAGTACAGAACACAGTGTTGTTTACTATTTAATTCAAATCGTATTATTGCCCTAAAATACCTGTAACAATTTTATAGCGTCCACGCCACTAAACAGTTAAGTGGGCATGAATGCAAGGGTATGTTGATTTTAGCGACAATCTTTCAACTTCTGCAAAAGCTCTTTTCCATCTCTAGCTTCTGGTCATTAAATCATCTTCACATCTAAAACAAAAGCTGAGCTTTTTGCAAAACAAGTCGCCGCAAATTCTACTTTAATCCCTTCTCTTAACCTCCTCCTTCCATCAGTACCATCGTTGTCATACAATATGCACGAAATTACCTTCAAGATTCAAAAGATACGACATATTCTCAAAACACTTAATACCAGAAAATCCACTAGCCTTGATGGTATTCGGGACATAGTCTTAAAAAAGTTCGCTTCTGAATATCCTTACCAGGTTATTCCAAATGTCCTACGACAATAGCATTTTTCCTGTATTACCGTTCTTTGGACAGTCACTCGTTTTAATCGCTTCTAATTGCTAGTAAATCCGTCTTTGTCTCTCAATGGCATACATTACACACATACATACTCTTTTCAGCTCGTATTCATTAGGGTTTTCATACCGTTTAGTTATGGGGCTAGACTTAGAATATATATTATACTAGATGAACCGGCAATACATTGGATATCTTCTTTGTTTTCTACAATGGTGTTTCATTTCACTTTCTTTATCTCTCTCGCCCAAATACCTTTAGTGATACCATGCTTGTCTTTGGCATTGACCTCTGATTCACCATCCCCACTGTATAAAAGCTCCCTGTGTGCATGTGTGGGCACTTTACCACAGAAATCCAAGGGGTGCCGCCCGAGATTCAACCAATGGATACTTAAAAAAACCAACTGACCGATGTTTACCGAAGATCAACGAAGTATCACAGCACCTATTTTCAAAAAAAAAACTTTCTGAAAATGCATGTACTATTTACCATTGAAGAACTATTCAAATATTTTTAATGCAAACAATTTATCAAGCCCCAAGGGTATAAAATGATACCCCATAACTTTTTAAACATATCTAGGGCGCATTTTGTTTTAACAAATTTGTATCTGGCAAGTTGCTCTACACCAAAAATTAAACTGGTTCTATTTATTCGATACACCGATGTATTTTATTAGATATATCGATATGATTTCCCTACCACCTGTATCGAAACAGTTTAGAACAACTGCCCTACTTCTGTATTATAATTCTAATGGGTTTGGATAGCTACTCTGTAAATATGTTATCTTCTTTTAATTTGCTACGAAATAAGAGATAGATACATATATACAATATATGTCAGTTTCATTAACGTATTCAAATTATCAATTTGATAACACTAGAATCAAGATTAAAAAATGTCTGACATTTACCTATAATCTTTTAAATTACAAGTGATTACAAGTATAAGTAAAAATACGTATATGGTTGATAAATTTACTTGCTTTAAAAGAAAAACAGAAAAACTGAACTAAATTAAACACAAATTCAAATAAAACTTTTAATTATTATAAGGATGCTACTTTTTATTGTATTTAATTTAATTTATTGTATTGTAATCGTAAACAAACCACCCCCCGCGATTTTAGCAGATCTTTGCGTTTGGGGTCTCTGGACCTAGAAAATCATGTTCTCCCATTTTCGTCACTCTGACGGTATGCCGTTCTGTCTTGGGCAAAAATAAAATGTAATATAGGTATAAAATAATAAAGTTTTTGTATAAATCCAATATGGCGGAACAAAATGGCAGCTAATATATTCTATAAATATCCGGTAAAATTCCAATTCCTGGACTAAAGATTTTTATGGCGGAAAATAATAAAGGGCATAAATAATTTTTTAAACGCTGCGTAAATAATGTTATGAAAAATAAACACAATAATAAAATTTAAAAAATATTCAAACAAATTACACTTATAGAATTTGTATAAAGTTACTACCAAATAATTATACGCGTATAAAGACCGTGTATTGTAAATAGTTGAATTCTGTACTAGGGAAGTTGTGGATAAAGGCGAATTTGCCATTTTTTTTAAATGGTTTTATTTGAATTATTTAAGTACACAATGTTTTAATAATGTGCATTTTTTTTTTCAATTAAGATGTAAATAATGCTTTGCTGTTAATTTTATTGTAATTATCCAAACTATTTGACTACCCATTCAGTTCACACGGTACATCTTTAAATCCCACGTATTTACATGATACATCGATGCTGATGCTGTAGTAGCATGATGCGATTGCGCATCCCTAACTGGTTCTAGAGTGAACGGTCGATTTCAGATACAAAGTCCTAATAGAAATTGTAAAAAAAATAAATGGCGGCAAAGGTCCTGACAAGCCCTCCTAAACTATCAGTAACTAGTAAATAAATGTTTTAGCACGGGGAATTGAAACATAAGACAACATTATTAATAGCAAGTAAATAGTATACTGTTGTTTTGATGGGTATATTAGTTTTAGTAATAATATATTAAAATATTAATGACATGTAATTATAAAAAATAGGCAACTTAATTAAATGTTCGATCTTTACTACCTTACTTTGCTGATGTTAAAGATTCAGTTCTGAATACTAACTTTGAGTCTATATATTAAAACAAGGAGTTTTTTTAAAAAATGCTATACTGCTTGGTGAATCTATCACGTTCGCGTTAGGTTAGCCCAGGTTCGTCGATACAACTATCATTAGAGCTAAAAACCATCATTAAAGCTATAAGATCACACCTCAAATTGTCGGACCTACAAATAAAAACACTAGCTTAGGAATACCATAATACCAATATACCATTACTTCAGGTCTAAAATTCCTAATTTTGTTTGTCATTTTTAAATGTTTTTGTATATCCTTAATTTTTAGTTTCTGCATAATAATTTATTTAAATAAGTACAATTCAACTGTTTTTGAAGATTCGTTCGTTTTTTATTAGTTCGTAAGTGCAAGCACCTATGTTTATCACTAAATTTCTTAAAAAATAATCAACTTATTTTTTGTGAACGTATTTTGAATCCGCAGAGGCAACATAACCTTAGTGTTTCTTTAAACAGGACGAACGCAAATTTCTCCAAACAAGACGGATTTGGATAGATAGTTCCTATTTTACCATGACACTATAAGCTTGGGTAAAATGTTTTTATTTATACATTTCTAAGGATGGCAATTTTCAATAAAATTTTCTTATTTTTGCTTCAGTGCCACAATACCACAACCACATGCCTATAATCCGGCTACTTTTTGGGTTTTCGTGACAACTGAAGAAAATGCTTAGTTACAGCGGTTAGTTGGGTGAATGGTTAATAAAGAAGGCGATTTAAGGAACGCTTTTGGTCACTGATTACTACTGACATTGCCATTTGAAAGTTGGTTTTTACGAAATATTGATTCATTTACCCAAACAATTTTTTCTGCAATCTGCATTTATTCAGTTGTTGTTGTTAATACCCACACAACGGAAATATTGAACTTAAGGTTCACCTTATAGTTAAGCACCGCTTAAATCTTGTCACGGAAAAGTGAAACTACATTAGAAGAAGGATTTTTTAACAAAACCTATACTATTAAGAGGGTCTGTCATTTTAGGCGTTAGGTTGGCCCATATAATTATGGGGGTAAGAATAGTTCTGGCCGAAAGTGTAGTTTCTGAAAAATGAGATATTAGAATCTGTACATGCGCAAACAATGTTATCAAAAGTTAATTTTTTATCCACGAATTTAGGCAACTGTTCAACATTAAGGATTGAAAAGGATTATTATTATTTATATATATATATATATATATATATATATATATATATATATATATATATATATATATATTATTCCGGATTGGCCGGTACACAAACACGTAGTTTCTGAATGCACTCCTTTTATTCAAAACACAGGTTACAGGTATGACAAGTAAAAACCGGTTATATCTAACAATCGTAACTAAGGTAACTTTAAACGTGTCAATGTCAGCTTGGAAATCTTAATTATAACTGAGTCAAAATGTGGCCTCGCGGCGCGCTTATATAGCCTTTAGAAAATTCTAGAATAATCTAAATACTACAGGGTGAAAAGGATTAAGCCTAGCAGAACATTCGAGAACCATTATAGTCGTTACATGGATAAAAATTAAAGTAAGTCTACTTCATTAAAATAACAAATAATAAATAAATTCATCTTAAACTTAACAAATATATAACTAGGGCTAAATTCGCAACATTGCCCACTTCCCAGAGTTGATCGTCCTGATCAAACATCTTCGGTATCTTGGTAACGGGCTAGTCGATGGAGGTGCACCACTTTTATTTTTGCATGGGGGCTCTTCTGAATCCGGTATACCAAGTCATTCAGTCGGGTCACCACACGATATGGGCGTTCTCATGACTTCTACAACTTGGGCGAGTGTCCCTTAGTTCTTTTTAGATTGTAAAACCAAACTTTTTCACCGACTGTAAATCCAGTTTGATTGGCTCGTAGATCATAACGTGACTTCATTCTATCGCTTTCTATCTATAATTTATGGCGGACCTCTTCATGGATGGCATAATGCGTAGTAGTTATCTTATTGTCAGGAGGGCGTCCAGTCAAGAGGTCGACTGGAAGCTGTAAATCAGATCCAAATATTTAGATAGTGTAATAACACTAGATGGTGTTTTTCTAGTGGTTTCATGAACTGCAGAGCGATAGGCCAGTAAAAATAGTTGAATGCATTTATCCCAGTCACTTTCTTGTTCATTAACTTGGATTTTCAGGTAGTTCTCCAAAGTTCTATTAAATTTTTCAACCATTCCATCTGACTGTGGATGAAGAGGTGTCTTGTCTTATGGTTTTATGAATTCCTAATAGGCTGCTCAGGCTTTTGAATGCATCGGATTCAAAGTTCCTGTCTTAGTTGGAGGGTATTTCTCTTGGAATTGCATATCGGCAATTCTTGAAATAGTTCGTCGGCAACAGTGATGGCTTCTTGACTTGCGTAGACTTCTGGCCCTTTGCTGAAGTAATCCATCGCCACTAATATAAAGCGATTCCCGGACTTACTAGCCGGAAATGGTCCTACTACAACCAGGACTACCGGTGATGACCAGGGACTTTGCGATGGCTCTGTAATGTCTGGTTTTTCGATATCCTCAAGCATCCGATCAACTTAATGCTGCTTTGCCAAAGGTATTCGACTAGGAGGCTGTTTTATCGGCGCTGCATTACCAGTATTAATTTGATGTAGAACTATGTTGGTTTTTCTTAAGTCGCTGTCAGACAAATAGAAGACATCTTGATTTCTACTCAGAAGTTCTTCCAATTTGGACACCTGAACTTTATTCAGTAAATGTTGTGATGATTTTACTAGGTCTTGAAGTATCTTAGGTAAAGTATTTGCAGGTTCTGAAGGTGGCAAGTTTGTGCAGGTAAATATTGTATTAGCAGGTTGACAGGTTACGATCTTGTCAGCCTTTTTGACTTGCTGAGGATATTCTTTAATGTTCATCATTTTTACAAATATCGTATTTCTTCTACAACCTACTTCGACTCAAGGTTCTTGCTGGTAAAAGTCTCTTTGCATGTAGCGGACTGTCTTGAATTGGTTCGAACAAAATAACTTCTTCATCTAAGTCATCAAGCACTGCTTTCACTACGCATTCCGACCACGCAGGTAAAGTAGCATCTTCTAGCAAAATAACTTCTCGGATAGTGGAATTATTTCTTCGTGGCAGGTTAATAACTATTTCATCATTTTTCGTGCGGCGGACTCGTTGAGGTATGTCAAGGACAAATTTATATTCATTCATAACATCAAGACCAAGTATGACGTCATCCACTATATTTGCGACGAAAACAGCGTATATGAAGCTAATATTCCTCAGGGTTACTTCAGCTTCATGGATGCCTTTCACAGGTATAATTTCACCGTTGGCGGTTTCCAAGACATATTTTTTGTATGGATTTTCTGTCTTGCAACAATCTATAATATCTGGCCTTACGATGGTGTGGTTGAGCCGGTATCCAGTGCCATTTCACAGTTCCGACCGCATATCTTCCCTGGTACTACCAAGCTAGAGCCGTTATTCTGCAGCCGGGATACTTTAATTTTTATTGATGATGTTAAGGCTTGGTAGCACCTAGCCAGCTTTCGCCCCTTAAAACTGGAGTTTTCCTGAATATCTTCAAGAATCCCATTGCTGATACAGCGACTTTGCACATGTCCCTCTTTACCAAATTTCCAACAACGGATGCCTTTTCTTTGTCGGAAAGTAAAAGTTTTATTTGCGTCTTTCTGATATTTAAGAAGAATTTCTTGCAATTCTTTTATAATGTTCGAAGTATTTTCATTTGTAGTCCAATATTCTGGAGTGTACTGTAGTCTTCGTAGTTTCCCTTCACTCGATGTTTGTTTGGCCGTTTCAAACTCAAGGGCATATGCAAGAGCTTCTGAAATGTTCTTTATTCTAGTCATTCTTAAAGCCTGGTTGGTATCAGAATCTCAAAGGCCTTCAATAAAACTGCTTACTGCCAACTCTTGCTTGATCTGTTCGGGGTAGGATAGATAAGCCGTTAATTAGTCGCAAAATATGTGCCTCATACTCTTGAAGACTTCCGTTATATTTTTGTCTTCAGCATTGAAGTTAAGCTTTATAAACCTCCTGTAGATGTGCTTCACCAAAACGCATTTCTAGATGACTTACTAATGCCCCAAAGTCATTTTGTTTATTTTCGGGTATGTTCCTTAGCATATCCATTGCTTCACCACGCAAGGGACAAACCAGTGCTCGTGCTTTTTCGGTGAAATCCCAATTATTTCCAGTTGCGGCAGCTTCAAATTGTTTCAGGTAAGTAACCCACCGCACTTTACCATCAAACGCAGGTGGTTTTATCAGATGTGATAAAGAGACAATGTCGGTTTTTAACTCACTTTGGTTTCCAAATTTCTGCATCTGGCAACGTAGATTTTGGACTTCTTGCTGCATCTGGTAATGAACCTCCTGAACTTGCTTTTGAACTTTCTTCTCCATTTGTCCTCTTTGACATCTTCCTTGGTTAATGTCAGTTCAAGCAAAGTTTTTCCAGTGATCTCTTCTTGATTCTTTTCCATTTCTTGCATTTTTTTACGTCTTCTTGGTGCCTTCTCGTATCTTCTAGTTCATTTTTTATGTCTTCTTGGTTGTTCATCATGTCATCTGTAAGTTCTTGCTTTAGTTCTTTTTGGTTCCTCTTCATATCTTCCTTGATTTCTTGCTTCATGTCTTCTTGATTTTTCTTTAGGTCTCTTAGTTCTTCAAAATAAAGGAGTTTTAACCACACTACAAACAAAACTTGTTTATCATCAGCAGATATAAACTGTTTATATCATCTGCTGATGATGCTAACTTGGTTAGCGGAATGCGCGTCCAGAATGTAACAAGTTGTGGTGTAGTGTGGTTAGAACTCCTGTATTTTGATCTATCTTCCACCACAGGTTCCAATGTTAGGACCTCCTAGTTCTTGCTTCATGTCTTCTTGACTTTTCTTAATGTCTTCTTGGCCTCTCTTCGTGTCTTCTTTAAGTTCATTCTTCATTTCTTCCTTGGTTTTCTTTATGTCTTCTTTAAGTTTCTGCTTCCTATCTTCTTGACTTCTCTTCATATATTCTTCACTTCTGTTCATGTCTTCTTGGTTTTTCTGAATGTCATTATGCATTGCAATAATCAAGTTCATCAAAGAATCCAAATTTACTGCCATGATTATTGTTACTAGTAGAAACCATTTTCTTACTTCTATATCTTACTTCTTCTGGATCCTAATCCCACTGCTGACACCAAATGTTCTGGATTGGCCGTTACACAAACACGTAGTTTCTGAATGCACTCTCTTTATTCAAAACACAGGTTACAGGTATCCCAGGTAAACACTGGCTGCACCTAACAGTCTTAACTAAGGTAACTTTAAACTTGTCAATACCAGCTTGTTAGCACTTCGAAATCTGAATTATAACTGAATCCAAATGTGTTCGGGTTCCTCTTCGATTCTTATGTCAGCCGAATGGCTATTACATCTCTTCATTTCTCGGGAAAACAATCAAATTGTAAAGATATGGGAAAAAGTCATAGGAGGGGGTGATCCTAATTGGGGAGGGGTGGGGTAGTTTAGATTCTAGGTAAAAGACAATCTTTAGGGAGCTTGTATTTGTTACTTGGTTGGGAGAAGTCATGAGTTTTGGTAATGAGGTCATTGTTAGCAAGTTCGGCCCTTATGAAATAATTTGAATTAAGTTTGTTAATGAAGCCGCCCAAGCTTTCAAGGTTTGTATCCCTGTAGAGAATTGAATTTCTGATGAATCTGTCCGCATTTAGAATGATCCTGATTATTTTATTTTGAAGGAATTGAAGTCTTTTTGACTGGTTTTTATGATGAGTACTCCACGGGGGTGAAGTGATATATATATATATATATATATATATATATATATATATATATATATATATATATTTATATATATATATATATATATATATATATATATATATATATATATATATATATATATATATATATATATATATATATATATATATATATATATATATATATATATATATATAGAAACCATTTTCTTACTTCTATATCTTACTTCTTCTGGATCCTAATCCCACTGCTGACACCAAATGTTCTGGATTGGCCGTTACACAAACACGTAGTTTCTGAATGCACTCTCTTTATTCAAAACACAGGTTACAGGTATCCCAGGTAAACACTGGCTGTACCTAACAGTCTTAACTAAGGTAACTTTGAACTTGTCAATACCAGCTTGTTAGCACTTCGAAATCTGAATTATAACTGAATCCAAATGTGTTCGGGTTCCTCTTCGATTCTTATGTCAGCCGAATGGCTATTACATCTCTTCATTTCTCGGGAAAACAATCAAATTGTAAAGATAGGGGAAAAAGTCATAGGAGGGGGTGATCCTAATTGGGGAGGGGTGGGGTAGTTTAGATTCTAGGTAAAAGACAATCTTTAGGGAGCTTGTATTTGTTACTTGGTTGGGAGAAGTCATGAGTTTTGGTAATGAAGTCATTGTTAGCAAGTTCGGCCCTTATGAAATAATTTGAATTAAGTTTGTTAATGAAGCCGCCCAAGCTTTCAAGGTTTGTATCCCTGTAGAGAATTGAATTTCTGATGAATCTGTCCGCATTTAGAATGATCCTGATTATTTTATTTTGAAAGAATTGAAGTCTTTTTGACTGGTTTTTATGATGAGTACTCCACGGGGGTGAAGTGATATATATATATATATATATATATATATATATATATATATATATATATATATATATATATATATATATATATATATATATATATATATATATATATATATATATATATATATATATATATATATATATATATATATATATATATATATATATATATATATTAATTGGACTTCTTTCTTGGGTATAGGTTTATTTGTAAAATCAAACAGTGGGATTAATTTGACGTTTCGCCTATCGTAGTAGGCTTTCTAAAAAATTGCTCATTCCTTTTTTTTTTTTTTTTTTTGGTGTATAAGGCTTTCCTTTCCTATCTACAATTAATTTAAAAAACATTTAGTGATCTAATTATACAAGATATTTAAAATTTTTTCTAAAACTAATTTAAAGCTTTATACAATTGACAAATAATTATTACAAAATTAATAAAATAAGATTACATACCTCGAAAAATGCATGTTGTTATTTATTTATATTTGATGATAGGTAGTTAGTTAGCCAGGCAACTCATGGCACAGTTTTAGGTAAAAAGGTGTTCTTATCGTAGTACGTTTTTTTGAGGAATTAAAGATAATTTTTTTTGGCTATTTTTTAATTTAAACCTTAGAGTAGAATATATATATATATATATATATATATATATATATATATATATATATATATATATATATATATATATATATGAAACACAAACTAGATTACACTTAAATAATGAACGACAAATTTTAATTTAGTTTCCACTGGATAGCAGGATTTTTTATAATTTGAGCAAGTAGCCATTGCCCTTCTTTGGGTCCAACATAATATATTTAAAACACTGAAATTGATGTTTTATAAATATATCTGATTCTCTAATTCGAGCTTCCACTTCGGGGATTTCTGCGGGACATTGAGTCCTTAAGCTCTTGAGAGCACAAGTTCATGTAACAAACAGACTCACTAAACACTTCTATCGGATTTTAGCATCAAAACCACAGGAAAAATCGGTTTTGTCTATAAAATAATATGAAATAGAAAAAAATGCTTTGTTTACATTTTTCCGATCGTCGATCAATTGCAAAATTATTTATCAAGTATGTAAATGTCATTCTGCTCTTGCGTCTGCGTTCTTTGCTAAATTCCGGTCATTTTTCTGTTAAATGGCTTCACTTTTTTTATACGACGATTATGACACAAAGCTATATCCCCTCTTATAAATATATGGTTCGTCAGCTATCATTAACCCGTGATATGTAGCGCTTTTAGCAAAAATATCCCATGTAGTTCAGTGATCTTCCAGAAATACCTTAAGTCAATCTTTCCATGCATCCTGAAACAGTAAAATAAAATATTAATAATAAATTAGGTTAATTATTGCATAATGTTAAATGATACTATGTTATGCATATTATTATCTATATTTCCAAATTTAAAATTCAATGAATAATTTTTAAAAAATATCACTTGTCGAATGTTACATTTAATCAATACGCGCAACCTTTAACGAATGTATGTAGGATGCGACTAGCTATAAAATATCATTAAATTACATGAAGCAGCAAAGAACACAACAGTTTGGAAATTTAACAATAACAGTTATTGTCGGGATGTACTCGTGAAAATCGGAAACCTTATTTCATTTATTTTTAGCAGTGTTAGGTGTCACTTACCAAAAGTGACCGTATAAGTGACCTTAAATTACCGGGTCACTTTCATAAAAGACAGGTCATTTTTAAAAGTGATTAATTTTTGAGAAAGTGACCTAAAATGACCGGTCATTTACTTATAAGTGACCGATTTTGGACAATGACCGCATAAATGACCTAAAATGGCCGGTCATTTGCCTATAAAAGTGACCGATTTATAAATGACTGCTGAATAAAAATTGCGTTTTTTATTTATTAGATGGACTTGCTTGGTACCAATTGAAAGCTTAAAATAAAGGCAACTTTAATTAGGCATGCTCTCGAACGTTTCTAAAAATGACCATATAAATGACCATTAGTGACCTGACCATAAATGTCATAAGTGATCAATTTATAAATGGCCGGTTATTTGCTAACATTATTTTTTAGTTACATTTATGGCATTATGGTTTCCTAAAGTAAATTGACAAACTGAAGAATACTGGTATATGGTCCCGATTAAAACGTTGCAAAAAATAATCAAAGTGCTTATTATATTGCATTAAAAGAAGAATAGATAGAATTTGAATTGCTATTTCTAGCACTTTGCAAGTGGCATTGTTATTTTGTAGATATATTTCGAATCCAAAACTTCCTTTTCGCGAATTCCATTTATGCCCTTTCTAAGATAGATTTTATATAGAGTTGCCAACTTTTCTAAGTAAAAAATAGAGGATGCGCACGAAATGAATATACAAATAACTTATTCCGAAAGTCTAAGGAATGGCCTCACAGTTGGCGCCATATTTCGGGGGTTGAAGGTAGCTATTTGGGCGGAAGATTTATCTACCATGGTGGGAGTCATATTCTGGAGTTACATACGTAGTCTGCCACGCGCGTTGGGCGTTGATCTAACTTTCTATTGAGTCGTAAGATAGTTCCCGACTGTTTCCCAGGCTCTAGGGTTGAAAGAAGGCGCTTTCGCGCTTTAAACCCTAGACCCATGTACGCAATCTTGCTAGGTTGAAAAAACCTTGCCGGAAGTTCTCGTTCGAATGAGTAGGGATTGTCTTCAAGGGAGGACTAGGGTACTCGGAACCATGAGGAACTCATGAGGCCTTGAGATATCACGGAACCGTGATATCTCAAGGCCTCATGAGGCATTAGGACAGACCTACAGACTCCATATAGCGCTATTCGATACCAAATATTTAGCACATTACCGATGTGGCCTGATAAGGATCCTTACGACATTTAGGACAGTATCAACGAGGAGCTAAATCTCAATTACAGTAGGTTTGGCTAATCTTATCAGCATCATTGGTTCTCTAGGGAGTGTGGGCCAACATGTCCTAGTATCTGTCCCCCGGGACGACTACTATTTTATTAGAGGAAGTGTATACGAAGATTTTTGATATGTCTGACTTCTGAGTTAGATCGCATCCTCGGAAAATCGGTCGTATTATTCAACGCATGAATCGAAAAAAGAAAGGTTTTTCGCTTCATATATATTTAAAAAACTCAATATCTGAGAGCAATGGGAAGTTTACCAGACGCTCTGCTGGTCGGGTGCGCGCCAGGTTGTGTACTGAGGGTCTTGACAGTGTCACATTCGAGGTTGGCATCCTCGGATTATCGGCCGTTTGGGTTCATCCAGAGGTCGTCCGAAAGGTGCGGAGTGCTTCTTTACAGGATCACATTGAACTGGATGTTCGAGATTTCTGAACGTGCCTGAAGTGGAGGTTGATGAATTCATTGTTGGTCAATTTCGGGCATTATTATCTGTGCTAAATGAGCGACAGTAGAAGCGGCGAAGACGGCTTCGAACTCCTGAGCCTTGCAGCGGCGCTTTTCACGCCTTTTGGCGGTGCGAGTTTCATGCTCTCATAAAACTATCCATCTATAGATGGATTGATAAAATTAATTACAAATAGATCTATAAACGTTGGCAGCGTTATGCCAAGAGTTCAATGAATTAACGTGAAAACAGTGAACTCTATAATGCGTAATATAGAGTTCCTTACGGATAGCAAAAAATATACATGTACCGATATATCGAATCATGATATATTTTGAAAATGTAAAATAAGAAAAACATTTAATTCAAATACATTTTTTCTGGAATAATCCATTTCGCTTCGACAATTTTGACCACCATTTTTTTGCTAGCAAACCTATTCGAATTGATATTAAATTTGTATTTGCCCTACGTGGAGTTCGCTAGTCTATATTGGCCTGATGAGCACTAAAAGAGATTGAAATCAATAGTGATCGCCGTTATCAGAGAACATTGCACCTGCGGTATTATAGGCCGTGCTCCAGATAGGGACGAATTCTTGTTATGACGTTGGTATAACGTGAAATAAAAAGTTGAACTCTGACTTTTGTTGAAAGCAATAGTATGGATTATTAGCCAACGGATTAGTTGTTTCTGTGTCTCCATGTTTTGCATTTGCCCTACATAAAAAGTCATCCTTTTTCATACAATTTAGTGAGAAAGGTAGCTAAAACAGTCGTCTTTTGACATTGATAATAATAAGTATATATATATATATATATATATATATATATATATATATATATAATATATATATATATATATATATATATATATATATATATATATATATATATATATATATATATATATATATATATATATATATATATATATATATATATATATATATATATATATATATATATATATATATATATATATATATATATATATATATATATATATATATATATATATATATATATATATATATATATATATATATATATATAAGAACATCAAAATTATTACTAAAATAATATTTGTCGTTTCCAAGACATGCAATAAAATACTCTTGAAGATGCTTCAAACAAGAAGCGAAACGTCGAGCTAGTTGCAGGAAAAAAAGTTTCATTAATTAAACCTATACCCAAGAAAAATAAAAACTTGTAATATATATATATATATATATATATATATATATATATATATATATATATATATATATAATACTTGATGCACTGTAGAAAACAGAAACTTTTCTTATAGTAAGTTTAC
The DNA here is from genome assembly GCA_030620095.1 of Kuschelorhynchus macadamiae. Lineage (NCBI taxonomy): Eukaryota > Metazoa > Arthropoda > Insecta > Coleoptera > Curculionidae > Kuschelorhynchus > Kuschelorhynchus macadamiae. The sequence continues at coordinate 20,284 of JAUTXW010002778.1, forward strand.
AGAGTTCAGCTTCGTTTTTATTTGTAATATGTACAAATGTAAACAAATTTTGAATTTTTTCCACATTACTTAATGCACTGTAGAAAAAAAGAAGCTTTTCTTACAGCAGGCGCACATAATTCAGCTTTATCTTCTTTTATAATATGTACATGTAAATTTAGTATTTTTCCACCTTTCCTCATAGCTAGCTATTTCGTTACGATATAAACTGCATATTAAGAAATTGGTCTGCGCTATAACGTATATTAAAAATCTTAATAAGGCTTTTAAGGATGGTAATAAAGCAGCAAAATTAAAGAAAGTTTCCGATATATCGGGACAGTATAGCGATAGACCGATAAATGTATATCGATTTATTTGATATATCGATGTAGCGTTCCATTTCTAGAGTTCATTGCGTGAAGGTAGCTGTATCAAATTTCAGTTAGTGATGGGAAATCTAGATCTTTTTAAAGATCCGGGTCAACGAATCTGGGTCAGTTTAAAGACCCGTATCAGTGATCCGGATCTCTTTAAATTCATTAAAATAGACGGGCCATATTCGTCATATTGGGCATTGGGTATGTATGCGCTCCATCCATCTGAAAACTTTGTAAGCATGCAACATCGGTTTAATAGACACCATTGTTCGAACATTTTTTTATTTTCTAGCGACGAGTAAAATGAGTTGCGCCCTCTCCAGTCTATAGTTTTTGGTTTACAAACTTGTATGTGATTTACAGGGAAACGTTTTAAGTGAATTAGTGTATTAATATTTTTTCAAGATTTTTTTTCACCAAATTTTTCTTATACACCCCGGGAGATTAAATGTAAAAAATCTAATAAGTATTTTATTTTTCAGTTCCGTTTTTATACTCTTTTTAGAAATAAAAGTAGTGATGGTCGGCCTGTACGGCACATTATGCTGTTCCTTTGTGTTTGGTTCCTATCCGATTTGCATCATGAAGATATTATCCTTTTAATTCACAAGGCTTAAGAGTCTTGCTATAGTGGTGTTGAAGTTAAAGTTTTTTATATTTATAGTGGTTTCGATTTTTTTTTTATTTTTATTTATTATTAAAGTATTTTATAGAAATCAATTTTACAGACATGAACGATAGTTTGACTTGTTAGATTTAGATCTTTAATATTGTTTATAATGCTTTTAATTAACTATGGTTTAATTATAAGGCCATCTGAACTTCAATATACTTATTGCACTGAAAAAGTAGCTATTATCTAATCCACACAACATAAATATAAGTTTTAAAAGACTGGTGTAATATCAAATATGATGATGATTTTACGATGATTTACGAAGTCAATAAGTCAACCAACCCCAAATTAAATTTTTACACGAGATTCTGGCTATACAGAAATTAATATTTTATGGCAATCAGCATTCAACAAGCTAATGACCGACCGACCCATCCACCCCTCATCCCGGTCTTCTTATCAATCAGACTGGTTCGAAAAGCAAAGCAAGCAAAAGCGGTCGTCGACTCCGTGGTTAATGTCCGACCCAAGACCTACGAACGATGATGATCCATTGAATGAACCGAAGAACTGACTGGACCATAGACAAACACCACTGAATGCTTCATTTTGCTTTGACTCTATTTCAAAGATCCGTGATCCGGTTCGCACTATTTTCAAGACAAGGCTCCCGTGGATCAGTATAAAGATCCGGATCAGTCGTCGACACATCTGTAATTCCAATCGAGGCATAAAATTCGCCTAGTTCCCCATGCAGTAGTTCAGTTTCTGATACAGTTGAAAATGAAAGTTAAATCCTGAGATTTGATTGGTTGCTGATGGCGAGAAGTGGAGTATAAAGATTTTTGTTTAACCGTTCAGAGTGAGCTTGTTTTGTTAGGTTGTCGGCAGGATACTCGCTTTTGGATTCGGCGATATGTGTTGGAATCCCCGTTCAGGCGAATGACATTTTCAAGTTTTTGTTTTAACAAAACTTATAAATAATAAGAATGCGGATTTGGTTATGTTAGAGTTGGTTAAGGTGGCGTTCCATGCATCCGAAATCCGGTAGTACGAAAGAGCTGCCATTGGTCAAAACATTTTGGCGCCATTTTCCGTCCGAATATTTGAGCGATTAATCCGATGTAGTATGAACTTAAAAATATTTTTAACATTTTCTGATATCGGATGTGTGTCAACCTCAATTTCTAAAAAAGTTTTGTTTGGGTTACTGTTTCTTGTGTTTGGGATTTTAATTGCATATATATAAATGAACGTTTCACGGTCATGACTAGCAGGGGGTCAATATAGACGAAATATTAATGAATTAAGAATTACTTCATATTGTGGGAACAAGGCTATTCAACCTCTTGGGAAGCGTCTGCGTCTTCAAAATCAATTTCCTTTTATACTTAATGAACATTAGAAAATATAAGTTTTAACCTATTCTTACATCATTGGCAATAGTGACATCATCCATTTCTTGTCGAGAAAAAATGTCAACATCAAATGTCATTTGAGTATTTCGGATATGAAAATTCGGATGATTGGTTATTAATCTGTGGCAGACGCATGGGACGCCAGTTTTAAACTACATTTACATTCAATTTCAACTCGAATTTGTTATGAAATTGGCTTGCTTGTCAAACGGCAATAGTATGGTGTCATTTACATTAAACAAAATTCGAAGTGCACTTCAAAGTTGACTTTAGATTGAGGCAAGGAGCTTGCCGATCGCAAGCAGAAATTCAATAAATGTCAAATTTTTAGGTTATAATTTTTATTTTAATTAACAAAATTCTTAATGCTTTTACACATCTAATTATTTAAAAATATAAGTGTTTTTTAACGCTTTAATGAAAAAAAAAACCTTTAATCGGATATTTTTGGTTTAATTCTGTTAGTGTATTTTACATTAATATTTTGGAAAAATAATAAAATTAAATTACAAAATCTGATCAGCTGTTCAGGAATATCATTTCCAATGTAAATGTACTTTTACGAAATGTCAATTTAAACTTGGATTTTGAAGTGAATGTAAATGTAGCTTTAGGCTTGCTGCAAAGAAAGCCCGCGCCAACACGATTAGGAATCTATAAAAAACAACTGTACCAGAAACTGATATCTCGCTTTCCCCATAGAACCTACAAAAAATAAAACACTAGCTAAGGAATACCATAACACCAATATATTATTACTTTAGGTCTAAAATCCCTAATTTTGTTTGTCATTTTTAAATGTTTTTGTATATCATTAATTTTTAGTTTCTGTATAATAATTTATTCAAATAAGTACAATTCAACTTATTTTAAATATTAGTTACTTCTTTATCAGTTAGTAAGAGCAAGCACCTATGTTTATCAATAAATTTTTTAAAAAATAATTAATTTATTTTTTGTGAACGTATTTTGAATACGCAAAGGCAACATAACCTTAGTGTTCCTTTAGACAGGACGCGTGCAAATTTCTCGAAGCAAGACGGGTTTGGGTAGATATTTTCTATTTTACCATGACACTATATGCTTGGGTAAGATGTTTTGATTTCTAAATTTGTAAGGATTGCAATTTTCAATAAAATTTTCTTATTTTTGCTTCAGGGCGCCAATAGCTATGGCCAGTTGGGATTAGGCTATAAGTCAGAGGAAGAGGTCAATCCAAAAGAAGTTCCACTGAAAGGTAGTGACTTAAAAGCCCAGGATATTGTTTCTGTTGCAGCTGGTGCCGGACATACATTAATTTTAGATTCCAATGGTTTTGTCTATTGCTGTGGATGGAATTCAAAAGGTCAGTTGGGTCTTTCCGATGATACTTTAAAATTTACTCAGATAGAAATTCTGAAAGAATTTAAAATTGCGCAAATATCATGTGGGTGGGATTTTAGTGCAGCTGTATCAGAGTGTGGCAAGCAGTTTGTTTGGGGTAACAACCAATACACACAACTTGGTCTTTCAAAAAGTATAACATGTACAGGAATACCTTCAAGACTGCAAGTATCTCAGAAATTAGCTACAGGTTTTAAGCAAGTTAGTTGTGGTTTACGGCATTCTGCCATGATCACCAAAGAGGGAGGACTCTTGGTGGCAGGTACAGGGGCCAAAGGCCAATTAGGATTGGGCGACAATTTTGATGATAACAATTATTTAAGTATATCTAAAGTACCAGAGTTAGAACACATTATTAGCATAGCAAGTGGACAACATCATACTTTGGCTTTAAGAGAAAATGGCACTGTACTCAGTTGGGGTGAAAATAAATTTGGACAGTTGGGCGTTGATCCAAATGTAGCTAACAGTTTTATTCCACTGGAAGTGTTTCATCATGAAGGACTTGAAAGCATTTATGCTGGTTGGACACATAGTGCTGGATTAACTAGGGGTGGAGAAGTGTTTTCTTGGGGAAGGGATACCTATGGCCAGTTGGGCTCTGAGAGAGATGTGCCATTTAAACCTGAAAAGATTCTTAGCTTAAGCAATATCAGACATCTGAGTGTTGGTTCAGAGCACAACTTGGCAATAAGAAAAGACAATAAACTCTTTGCTTGGGGTTGGAACGAACATGGGAGCTGTGGAACTGGTGATAAAAAAGACATTAGAATACCTACTCAAATTTTAAGCAGCAAACATGTCAAATATGCTTTTGCCTGTACTGGAAGTTCTTTTGCTGTTGTTGATTAATAGTCATAGTATAGTCATTTAACTTTTTTATGTTTATTTTTGATTGTTCGTAAGTATTTTTTTTAATGATAAGATGTGTAATTATTGTATCAATTCATTATTTTTATAATAAATAAGAATTCATGCATGTATGACTTTTTATGTATTGATTTTCTTCCTCATGTTGATACAAAAGTAGCTTTTGTTTGTATTCAACTTTGAAGGGTATGTGACATTTATAGTTGTCAAGAAAAATGTTGAATTCTTTTCGTCCCAAACACAATTGGTAAATATTTTTTATATTTTGATTTTTCTTATTATTTGATCATCTGCAATATTTTATATTAGTGAACAAATTTGTGTTTAGTGAAGTTTTTTGTTCTGTATCTCTAATATAAAGTGATAAGAAATGTTTATTATAAATGCCAAATCAAAGTAAGTTAATATTTTTAGAATTTCTAACTTTTGTCTAAATATTTGTTTTTAGATCATATAATTGGAAAACAGATAGAAACACTCTGTTTTGATTAATTTTTTTGAGGTAGAGATTTCAGTTTTCAGACTGAAATATTACTGACTATTAAGTACTTACTTGAAATATTTGGTATATAAAATAGTTATTTATATAAATCATTTTAAATATGTAGAATTTAAATAATGGCAAATACATTTAATAATAATGTTTGTTATTTTTTGTGCTTTATTGGTTATATTTAAATATTTTTTATGATGTGTGAATTAATTCTTTCATACATATATATATATATATATATATATATATATATATATATATATATTTATATATATCGTGCACCTGGAAGAAGAGAGTGACATCTGAAAATCACTCAATTTTCAGGAGAAGCGTTTAAAGTTTACGGTCTTTTTAATTTTATTCTATTTTTTTTTCGAGCACTGCTAGACCAATAATTTTTTTGACTGGTATGACAGATTTCACGCTTTTATTGAATCGCAAAATATCTTTTTGCTGTTGTTTCATATCAGAGAATAATTCACAGAAGTAACCTTTTTGAATATAAAAAAGACGAAGTTACTTCTCTAGATTTATGGCAAATAAAGAGTTTTATAAAGAAAAATGCTTAAATCTCAACTATATATTAAAAAACTTACTTGAAAAATGGTATTTATTATTTTAGGTATCAAAAAACCAAAAATTAATCGAATATTTGCTAAAATATTTAAAGTAAACAACAATTTTGCAAAGTGTCCTGTAGGAAAAGCATCATACTTCTATATCGTTGTCAGATAACTAAGTCACTGATAACAAAAAAAAAAACAACTAAGTAGGTATTTTTCAAAATAAATAAACTAAAATCTAGTACATTATTGAAACTCAAAACTATTTGTCAGATAAGTAACTACTACTTATTTATTACTGGTATCTACAAAAATCAAAGGAACAAAAATGCATTATTTCCTAAAATGACTTGAAATAAAAAACTAAATAATGGCTTAAATTACCCTTGGCACAGCCTTTTTTAAACAACTTATATAAAAAAAACAAGCAACTGGTGCTGAAATAAGCAGCACATTTCTTCAACGCCATATAACTTTAGCAGTCTGGTAATTGCCCTGATGACAATTTTAACAATAAAAACTTGAAAGATATCAGATTGTTGAAAGATATCTGAAGCTGAAGAACTTACCCAAAGCTAAAATAACCAAAACAAAGTTTTGCCTAATAATCTAAAACTTATTACTAGAAACTAGAATCTAGAAACAACATCTACAAATTTTCAAAAAAACTTAGGTAGTATAAGGGTACACACTTCTTTTTTTTAATGAGATCTATCAGCCCGTTCTTTTTGGTATCTGATATACCAACTTTTGTTTTGTATGCTGGCTTAAGGTTAATGTTGTTCTGCTTTTGTTGTTGGTTTTTGCGAGTTTTAATAGTAATTGAAATTTCTCTGAATTCTTCACCGTATGACGTTTTATAGTATAATGTTTCCAAATTATCCCTATGTAATTTAAAAACCTTAATGTCAGAAAATTGAAAGTTTTTAGGGAAAGTTATTTGCAAATCAGTTGCAAGTGCTTTTAAATCTTTTATATTTTGATGGCATAATTCATGTACAACATATGGGGTGCCAGTTTTTTTAGCCGTACGGATAAGACATGCATACTGGTCGGGAGCGTAAATTGAATTTGATTTCTTATATCGTTTAATTTCCCTGTCTATAGTTGCATGAACACTATCCCCTTCATTTTGGGAGTGTCCAGTTACCAAAAACTTGTGTACAATGGACTTGATATTAAATAACTTTATAGCAAACAGGTAAGAAGCGAGGACAAACTGGTTTTTGTTTTGCACAGCGCAATTATCGGAGAAAAAAATTATTTTTAGTCCATCTCCGGTATCAGTATTCTCACACATTTTTTGAAAGAAATCCAATATGCAACTACCAATTTCGTTGGCTCCCCGACGAGCTTCTCTGTGCCATAGATAACAGGTTCTTTCTTTACTCTTTATGTCGTACAAAGTAAAGTTGAAAACATTCAGTTTGGATACGTAATAGAAGGATGATGCTTCTCCTACAGGACATGGTAGTATTGCTTGCATGTCATATACGATAACTTTTGTAAATGGATCTTCATTATTTCTATCTCCATCTTTCTCCATTCTGCTTAAATCTTTCTCCCTTATGTGTGTTTCATACTTTTCCTGCAAAACTTGCTTATCTTCTTCACTACAATTTTTGTATTGCAAACACAATTCGCCCTGATCTTTTTTGGGTAAGTGGAATGCAATATTAAACTCCTCATTGAAGATCTTGCAATACATTAGATAGTTTGCAGTTGTTTTTTTTTGTTCTTTGCATATATTTTGGTAGTCGCGATGTAGATCTGCCATAGTTTTAATTCCCTCTATGTACTCCTTTTTTGTATGAGACCGGCAATAATGGCTTTCAATACATGGAATAGACCGTATGTGATCCCTTATATCGTTTTTAATACTGTTATCAACTTTGTAATGATTTTCGTGCTTTCCACGTTTGTCAACTTCTAATACAATCCCACTGTCGCAGAATTTTTGTTTTTTGATCACAGTTTCAATCACTTTGTTATTGATGTCTAGCTTTGAGATAAAAAAATTTTTACAGACTCTTACATTTTTATTATCTACAATAAAATGGTATGCATTATTACGTTTCCGGGGGTTTTCTACATTACTGTATTTATATTTTGGCGTAATTTTTTGCAGATTTGCAGAAATAAACTCTCTTTTCTGTTCCATACTCTGTAAATCCCAGTAATCTTCAAAGATTTTTTACCCTTTTATTTTGTGGAATTTTTTCAAAACATTTTAGCCTACATTTATTATCACATGGGGGTTTAAGTGATCTTGCGGGTTGTTCTTTTTTTATTTTTTCTTTGGTTCCATCTCCTTTTTTTATAACGCTTAAATAATTGTATTTTTTCCCTGCATTTCTTAACTGTTTGCTTACTTTCTTTTGCCATAGTTCGGGATTTAATTTTCTTTTCTTAGCGGTTTTTTCAACTGAAGTTGGATTCTTTACCTTCCTTTTTCGGGGTGTTTCCTCAACATGCATTTCATCTTCAATATCCGACTCACCTTCTACTTGATATGACGGATCACACACGCTATCATCGCTACCGTAAGGATCGAATTTAGATGAGGACGTCGTTCTGGAGGACGTTGAACTGGACGACGTCGAACTGGAGGATGATGACGATGTGCTAGACGAGGATGATGAGCTTGTTGATGTTGAACGTCTTCGACTTTCATTTTGAAGTTGGGCAATGTGTAATATTTTAGTACTGGGCTCAGTGCCTACACTAGTAAAATCATTATTAGGGACACATATGGCAATCTCTTGAGGCTCAAGATCATTGTTTTCTAAAAAAAAAGAAATAATTTTTAAATTGGTAATTTAGAGCCCGTGTAGACAGAGAGCGGTCAAGCGTTCATGAGTTCCGCGTTCTTTATAATAGGTGGCGTTCAAGAACTTGACTTGAGCTTGACCGCTCTCTGTATCTTATTTGTGCTTTTAATTTTAGAAATTTAGAAATTATTATTATTATTACCCGAAATCACTATTTCCTGATTATCAACAATACTTCTTATTATGGGAGCTTCAACTATCGACTGTTGGTTGTTGGTATTTACCTGATTAGCGATATTATCTATATTTCAAGAAATGCCATTAAAGACGTTTTCAAACTTATAAGAACCGTTGCCTAAAAAAATCAAAATATTGTAAGGGAAAATCAAATGTGTATTTTTTGTATATATTTTTACCTGCAACCACTGTCTTCTGACGATCAACAACAATATTTGTCTTTATGAAAGCTTCCGCTACCAGACTATTTGGTTCTGTATTAGTATACACCTCATCGCAGACATTAGTAATGTTATTCGGAAGGACGTTTGCATCTTCTTGAATCTCATGGGATTTGGTGTCTAAAAAAATAAGAGGGAAAGGGAAATTATTTATTTGAAAGCTTTTTTGTTTGTTTGTACAAAAAAAACTTCTAATAGGTAAATAGTACCTGTAAACATTTTCTTCTGACGGTTACTAAAATTTGGAGCATTTGAACCACTGGTATTAACCAACACATTATTTAGGATTGCCAGCGTCCTCTTTTTATAAGACATTGTATGTTCTGGTATATCTAAAAACAAAAAAACTTCTTATACTCATCCGGCTCAAAAAAATAATAATCAATTATGTAGGAACATAGTTCGTTTTCATGGGGAGCTTGTGAAAAATAAAGTTATTTTTGTAAATGGTACACATAATTATTTAGAAATTATCGGAAAGCAAGTTACAAAACAAAAAAAATCTGAGCGTAGTTCTTTAATATTTGGCTAGCCTATAAAGAAAACAATAATATTGGTAAATGTCACAAATATTTATTTAAAAATTATTGGAAAGAGGGTTGTAATAAGACATATCACTTTATTGAATCAAAAATGTTTAATAAATAAAATAACATTTCGGATTTTCACCGTATTGAATTTAAATAAATCCATACAATATTACTTACCTTAGCATAAAGAAAATTATATTACTAAATGTATCACTTTTTCTAAACAGAAACTCACTTTTGTCAGAAGCCAACTCAAAATGTCACTTTTCTTAAGACAAAATGCGACGTCCTCTCTATGCAACGCTAAGTCATACTGAAATAACACCATCTTATTAATACGCGATGCGAGGAAACGTGGAATTCAGTAAAGCGACAACATGCCATCTATCGGGTAATAAGTAAAGTTTACTTGTAACTTTTTTCTCCATAATAAAATATAATATTTTTATGATCGATTTCTGTTAAAACCTTAATTTAGCAAAATTTTGAGATGTCACCTTCTTCCTCCGGATGCACGATATATATATATATATATATATATATATATATATATATATATATATATATATATATATATATATATATATATATATATATATATATATATATATATATATATATATATATATATATATATATATATATATATATATATATATATATATATATATATATATATATATATATATATATATATATATATATATATATATATATATATATATATATATATATATATATATATATATATATATATATATATATATATATATATATATATATATATATATATATATATATATATATATATATATTTATATATATATATATATATATATATATATATATTTATATTTATATATATATATATGTTGGTTTTTACTCCTTCACGGATGGAAAAATACAATGTGTTTTCATTCCGGGTGTACATCCGTTTACTACTGTGGTTCTGAAAAGAACAGTTTTGCTGACATTTCGCCAAAATCACATTTGGCATTTTCGAAGCTTTCTTTCTCGCGTCCGAATAGAATCTCTATTCGAACGCGAGAAAGAAAGCTTCGAAAATGCCAAATGTGATTTTGGCGAAACGTCAGCAAAACTGTTCTTTTCAGAACGACAGTAGTAAACGGATGTACACCCGGAATGAAAACACATATATATATATATATATATATATATATATATATATATATATATATATATATATATATTTATATATATATATATATATATATATATATATATATATATATATATATATATATATATATATATATATATATATATATATATATATATATATATATATATATATATATATATATATATATATATATATATATATATATATATATATATATATATATATATATATATATATATATATATATATATATATATATATATATATATATATATATATAACTTTTCTTTATTGCTTGATCTCTAAAAAGTATTTTTTTCATTAAAACAAAAAAAACAGGAAAAATATATACAGACGCAAACATTTTATACATACTAGACACATCAAAGGGTTTATTAATTTAAAATTGTCAATAATATGTGGAATCTGATCTTCTTTCCATCGAGACTGGTGTTCCGCAGGGATCAGTTTTGGGGCCTTTGCTGTTCTTGCTTTATGTCAATGATCTTGCTAGTGTCAACATATCAGGGCAGATCAAAATGTTTGTTGATGACACGACAATACTATGGCATCAGAAACAAAAGGAACTTCTAGAAGATATAGTGACTCAGGACTTGGCAGTAATCAAAGAGTGGTGTAATGCAAATCGCTTGTCCCTTAATATATCAAAAACTAATTTAATGACCTTCAAATGCAACATAAGGGATGTTTACTTAGAATCACAGTTAATGACCAATGTTCAGGTTAACAAATTTGCAACATAAGGGATGTTTACTTAGAATCACAATTAATGACCAATGTTCAGGTTAACAAATTTTTGGGGCTGAATATCGACAATAAATTGAAGTTTGACCAGCATATACAAAACATCTGCACCAAAGTGGCAAAGGGTTGTTTTGCTTTGGGAGTCATAACCCATGAGTTGGATTTTCTTACAGCAAAGAATGTATATTTTGCCCTCGTGGAATCGCACTTGCGTTACGGCATTTGCTTCTGTGGTTCTTGCCCTGGTTATTTATTTGATTCTGTCTCTGTACTTCAGAAGCGAGCACTGCGTGCTTTATGTAATGTGAAAAGGCGGGCATTCTACAGACCTCTGTTTCTTAATCCTAAACTTCTTACTCTGTCTGGTATTTTTATCTTGGAAACAGTGTGCTTATTACATAAAAAATTTCATGACCAGATTAGTGACGTGACTATGCCATATTTAATACGTAGAACACATGTAATACCTCTTCCAATACCCAATGCAGAGCTTACTAAACGTTCTTTAATTTATAATAGCAGGAAGATTTTTAACCACCTTCCCACCCAATTGAGGCAGATACACAATTACCCATCTTTTAGATCGCAAGTGAAGAGTTTGTTGGTTGAGAGAGCCTATTATTCGGTTGTGGACTGTTTGGAATTCTCGTTTTAACAATGTATATTGATCATTTTATTTTTTACTTGTATATTGCTTGTTCTTGTAATTTTATTCTTTTTGTGTATTTAATCGACTGTTTAACTATAGTAGGTTAAGTTTTTCATTCTTTAGTCTTAAAATTTTTAGAGCTTTGTCAATGAATTTTTATTTATGACAATAAAGGCATGTTTGAGTTTCAGTTTGAATATTAAATCTAAAATATATATTTTTCTATATTTTTTTTTGAGGGCACACCCTTAGAGGTATTATCATAGACCTTATATAGTAATTAGATGTCAGTGGGAATTATAATGTCATAAGAAAATATATTACGTTTGCTACGTTCGATAAATAAAATGTTTAGTTTTGACAAAACACACATATTCAAAGACACAAGTTTAAAACACACCTATCCATTAAATACTCAATTTTATGGTATGCACCTTGGATAAGCAATTTATATGTTGTGTTGTTTCAGTTATAATTTTTTTTTTGATAATAAAAACGGTAGAATTTATCTGATGCTTAGCTAGCTATGAAAACAAATAATATTTTTATAGATTATTTACATTATTGCTGTTTAAAATGTATACAGGGAAAAGAAGATTTTTGATCTTTGTGATTATTTGAGGAACTAATTCATTTGTAATATTGGTATATGGGATAAACATCACATTAAATAACAATTATTTTCAGTAGAAAGAAAATTTTTATCAACAGATAAATGGTTTTGCAATGGGTTCTCCAATTTCATCTACAATAGCACAACTTGTAATGAAGTATCTGGAAGAAAGTGTTACGGAGAAACTGGATTTTAATATAATTTTTTTAAAAGGTTCATGATTGTTTAACTGCTGTTCCAGAAGAGAAAATAAATAAACTACTAAATGCTCTTGGGGCCTTTGCTGTTCTTGCTTTATGTCAACGATCTCGCTAGTGTCAACATATCAGGGCAGATCACAATGTTTGCTGATGACACGAGAATACTATGACATCAGAAACAAAAGGAACTTTTAGAAGGTATAGTGACTCAGGACTTGGCAATAATCAAAAAGAGGTGTAATGCAAACCGCTTGTCCCTTAATGTATCAAAAATTAATTTAATGACCTTCAAATGCAACATAAGGGATGTTTACTTAGAATCACAATTAATGACCAATGTTCAGGTTAACAAATTTTTGGGGCTGAATATTGACAATAAATTAAGTTTGACCAGCATATACAAAACATCTGCACCAAAGTGGCAAAGGGTTGTTTTGCTTTGCATGTCGTAGCCCATGAGTTGGATTTTCTTAGAGCAAAGAATGTATATTTTGCCCTTGTGGAATCGCACTTGCGTTACAACATTTGCTTCTGCGGTTCTTGCTCTGGTTATTTATTTGATTCTGTGTTTGTACTTCAGAAGCGAGCACTGCGTGCTTTATGTAATGTGAAAATCAGATTAGCAACGTGACTAGGCCATATTTAATATGTAGAACACATGTAATACCTCTTCCAATACCCAATTCAGAGCTTACTGAACGTTCTTTAATTTATAATAGCAGGAAGATTTTTAGCCACCTTCCCACCCAATTGAGGCAGATACACAATTACACATCTTTTAGATTGCAAGTGAAGAGTTTGTTGGTTGAGAAAGCCTATTATTCGGTTATGGAGTTTTTGGAATTCTCGTTTTAACAATGTATAGTGATCATTTTATTTTTTACTTGTATATTGTTCGTTCTTTTCATTTTGTTGTTTTTGTGTATTTCATAGACTGTTTAATTGTAGTAGGTTAAGTTTTTCATTCTTTAGTCTTAAGATTTTTACAGCTTTGTCAATGAATTTTTATTTATGACAATAAAGCCATGTTTGAGTTTGAATATTAAATCTAAAATATATATTTTTCTATTTTTTTTTGAGGGCACACTCTTAGTGGTATTATCATAGACCTTATATAGTAATTAGTTGTCAGTGGGTATTATAATGTCATAATAAAATATATTACGTTTGGTACGTTGGGTAAATAAAATGTTTAGTTTTGACAAAACACACATATTCACAGACACAAGTTTAAAACACACCTATCCATTAAATACTCAATTTTATGGTATGCACCTGGGATAAGCAATTTATATGTTGTGTTGTTTCGGTTATAATTTTTTTTTTGGTAATGAAAACGGTAGAATTTATCTGATGTTTAGCTAGCTATGAAAACAAATAATATTTTGATAGATATACAGAGACACATTTAAGACACATTTTACACAAGATTTTGAAGTAATAAATTTATTGATCACATACATTACAGGTTAAAACCCAAATAGTATATAAGTTCATGCATCAAAACACCTGATAACAAAATATATGGACATACAAGCAAGTTACAAAGAATAAAAAGAGAAAAAAAAACAAAGAGGGAACAGAATATAAAATTGGATTAGGATGTAGAATTACTTTTGTTTTATTTTTAAAATGTGTATTTGCACAGTGAATAGCAACGTCCTGTGGTATAAAACAGGTGAATTGGTTCATAAAGCGATTCATAGGTTCGTTTCTTCCTATATCCGTCCTAAAAGGTCTTAGGGAGAACATTTCAATCTGACGTGTTGTTCTGGCTGGCACCCGAAACCTTAGCTCACCAAGCAGTGACGGACAATCTATAAGATTGTTTAAAAGTTTATGTTCAAAGGATAGTTTCAACAATATTCGACGAGATTCCAAAGTGTCCATACCAAGGAGACGTAAGCGCTCTTTGTAGTCCAATAAATTCAGGTCAATTTTCAGTTTCTTCGAAAGAAAGCTGGCGAACTTAGATTGAACCCTTTCAATTCTCTTTACGTGAATTCTGTAGAGAGGAGACCACACTACGCAGCAGTATTCTAAGTGACTTCGAACCAGAGCACAAAATATGGATTTCAGGGCTTCAATATCATTGAAGTCCCAGCATTGCGGCATGATGAAGCCGACCATCTTAAAAGCTTTTGAAATGATCCCATTAATATGGTTGTTGTACCTCAACTCACTATCCATAATAACACCCAGGTCGTTCATCATGGACACCCTTTCTAATAACGTTCCATTGATGTTGTATTGGTAGATAATAGGCTGTTTTTTCCTTGTAAATGTTATAATTTTGGATTTGGAACTATTAAGCGACAATCCGTTTTCCGAACTCCATTTAACAATCCTATAAATTTCGTCCTGTAATTTTTTGTTGTCGTTAGTATCTGCAATAGTCTTGTAGATTTTGAGATCATCTGCAAAGAACAGAAATGAACAATTGACGAAAACATTTGATAGATCGTTAATGAAGATAAGAAATAATATTGGGCCCAAATGCGAACCCTGAGGAACACCCGAATGGACCTGGATATCATCCGAGACAGATCCGTAAAACTTCAGCTTACTCAGTAGGAGGTTGTGATTGACTTTGTTAAAGGGCTTCTTGAAATCAAAATATACTGCATCAACCTAGGCATTTGCATCAAGGGCTTGTGCAATATGGCTGCAATAAACCGATAAGTTAAATTTGTACAATCTTTGAGTCACAAATCCGTATTGGTGCTGTGAGAGTGCTCCACGAAAAGCCTTTGTGATATGATTTTTGATCTTTGTGATTATTTGAGGAACTAATTCATTTGTAATGTTGGTATATGGGCATATGGGATAAATATTACATTAAATAACAATTATTTTCAGTAGAAAGAAAATTTTTATCGACAGATAAATGGTTGTGCAATGGGTTCTCCAATTTCATCTACAATAGCACAACTTGTAATGGAAGAAAGTGTTACGGAGAAACTGGAGTTTAATATAATTTTTTTCAAAAGATTCGTTGATGATTGTTTAACTGCTGTTCCAGAAGATAAAATAAATAAACTACTAAATGCTTTTAATAATTTCCACCCTAAATTACAATTCACAATGGAAATTAAAACTATATATATATATATATATATATATATATATATATATATATATATATATATATTTATAATATAAATAAATCAAGGCTTTTTCTTTAACCTTATATTTATATCTGGAAACCTTATTTCCTGGGTCAAGGTTAATAGTGAAACGCAATTTTTCATAACAAGTCAACGTTTCGCTCATTGTGTTGAGCTTTCCCAAGACTTTATTGAGGTTTGCTTGATCTCTAAAAAGTATTTTTTTCATTAAAACAAAAAAACAGGAAAAATATATACAAAGACGCAAACATTTTATGCATACTAGACACATCAAAGGGTTTAATAATTTAAAATTGTCAATAATATGTGGAATCTGATCTTCTTTCCATCGAGACTGGTGTTCCGCAGGGATCAGTTTTGGGCCTTTGCTGTTCTTGCTTTGTGTCAACGATCTTGCTAGTGTCAACATATCTGGGCAGATCACAATGTTTGCTGATGACACGACAATACTATAGCATCAGAAACAAAAGGAACTTCTAGAAGATATAGTGACTCAGGACTTGGCAATAATCAAAGAGTGGTGTAATGCAAATAAATCGCTTGTCTCTTAATGTATCAAAAACTAATTTAATGACCTTCAAATGCAACATAAGGGATTTAACAAATTTTTGGGGCTGAATTTCGACAATAAATTGAAGTTTGACCAGCATATACAAAACATCTGCACCAAAGTGACAAAGGGTTGTTTTGCTTTGCCAGTCGTAGCATATGAGTTGGAGTTTCTTACAGCAAAGAATGTATATTTTGCCCTTGTGGAATCGCACTTGCGTTACAGCATTTGCTTCTGTGGTTCTTGCGCTGGTTATTTATTTGATTCTGTCTTTGTACTTCAGAAACGAGCACTGCGTGCTTTATGTAATGTGAAAGGGCGGGCATCCTGCAGACCTCTGCTTCTTAATCATAAGCTTCTTACTCTGCTTAATATTTTTATCTTGGAAAGAGTGTGCTTATTACATAAAAAATTTCATGACCAGATTAGCGACGACATATTTAATACGTAGAACACATGTAATACCTCTTCCAATGCAGAGCTTACTAAGCGTTCTTTAATTTAGAATAGCAGGAAGATTTTTAACCACCTTCCCACCCAATTGAGGCAGATATACAATTACACATCTTTTATTGATAATGATAAACGAAACATACAACATATAACTTGCTTATTCGAGGTGCGTATTTACCATAAAATTGAGTATTTAATGGATGGATGTGTTTTAAACTTGTGTCTTTGAATATGTGTGTTTTGTCAAAACTAAAAATTTTATTTACCAAACGTAGCATACGTTATATATTTTATTATGACATTATAATATCACTAAAGGTGTGCCTTCGATAAAAAAAAACAATAAATATAAAAAAAATGTTTTAGATTTAATATTATTAATATGACAATTTTAAATTTTTAAACTCTTTAATGTTTGTAGTATGTTTAAAATGTTTGCGTCTTTGTATATATTTTTCCTGTTTTATTGTTTTAATGAAAAAAATACTTTTTAGAAATCCAGCAAACCTCAGTAAAGTCTTGAGAAAGCAAAACCTTGACATAATATGAAAAATTTTATTTTACTATTAAACTAGATCCAAGAAAATAAGGTTTCCAGATATATATCAAGCAGAAATACAAGAGTATCAGTTTTATCACATTACTTTTTAAATTCCTAATTATTTTTAAGAACACTTTATCGGAGTACCTGTTTGTTTTTGAAATAATTATGACACCTAAAAATTTAATTGCCAATGTGTTTATTTCATACTCAGACGATTTTAAAAGAAAATAAAACATTTCGGTTCAAACTGCACTTTAATCCTATGTTGGAAGAGGGAGATCAAGCGAAAAGACTAGATTTTTGTTTGTGGGTAGGAGACAAAATTTTAAATGAAAATATTAATTTTTATAAGTTTATTATGTTTTCTGATGAATGCACATTTTCTTCTAATGCTTCTAACTACAGCATCCCAGCACGTCAGGTGCTGGTCTGGAGAAAACCTCGAATTAAGAACGACTCGAGGACAATATACAAAAGTGAACGTGTGTGCGATATCTGTCCATGGAATTATAGGCCCATATTTCTATTTCTATAACACCTGCAATAGATATATATATATATATATATATATATATATATATATATATATATATATTATATATATAATTATATATATATATATATATATATATATATATATATATATATATATATATATATATATATATATATATATATATATATATATATATATATATATATATATATATATATATATATATATATATATAATTATATATATATTATATATATATTTCTGCTTCGCGTCCGATTGAGGACTACGAATCAACATATACAGAAAGCTTCGGAAATGCCAAATGCGATATTCATGAAAATTAGACATTTTACTCTTATGCAAAATAACATTTTTGTATTTTTTATGCCCCCTTTATAAAATATTTTTTTTTCATAACGCGAACTTTATTCTTCAAGCAAAAACTTTTATCGAGGGTGACATTTTTCTCATAATTAAATTGTTAGTCCATTTGACATGAGTTTCATTGTTCTACCCACGGCGCCATCGGCGCCATTTGACAATGGCCGGAGATAAAAATATGGAATTTGGTATGTTGATAGGGTTGAATATTGTAAGCATTTGTAATATAAAAACAATTGAATATTGTTTCCGGTTTTCCCAGAAATGACTTTGACTTCGTTATTTTAAATGAAACACCCTGCATATTTTATGTTTTTTGAACTCTCTTAACAATTCAAAACAACTTTTGTATAACATAACCCATGTCTAAAATGTATGGTTTCCCACATAAAGCCACTTGAAAATGTCCCATAATTCCAACTTATTTAAATTTCATGGAAAAACGGAATAGGTCAGGATATGACGGTTATTTACTCTTTATTCAAGCCTTCATCCAACAAAATATCAAAAAAGAAAATGTTCCAAGTTTTAAAAAAAATATGTTTTACCCAAATCGATTTTTCAAGTTTTGATCAGACCCTGTACCATAACAAGTCAACTGACTAGAACAAAACCTTCACTACCCAATCTTACTTTTTTATCCTTTATCCACATATGACAAATTCAACTTCTATAGACCGCTGCAAACATGAAAATTTGATATCCTTCTTTCATATTTTTAATGTTCATTGAAAGCGAAAATCAGTATTACTAGCACTTATTTAGTTATACCACCGGCAAAATTTGCCATAGATTCAAAATAATCTACTGTTCAATGGAATCCTCTTTTAATTCATTTAAATTTTAAAATATTAACGAATATGATAAGGTGAAAACAAATGAACTTTATTATACGTAGAGATTATTAATATTAACTAATAATAAAATAAATAGAAAAAAGTATGTAGTTAATCATAATTAAGATTTTCAAAAACACGACTTTCTTGTTCAATACAGGTCTCACATTTTTCAACAATTTTCCGTAATACATTTTCTTTGAGTTATACTAATATTATTAATAGCACTAATAATACGATTGTGTGTGTGTGTGTGTGTGTGCGTGTGCGTGTGCGCGTGTGCGCGGGTGCGTGGGTGGGTGCGTGCGTGCGTGCGTGCGTGCGTGCGTGCGTGTGTGTGTGAGAGGTAGAGGTTTCTTGTACAGCACAGAGCAAAATCTTGCTATTCACCAATAGAGGTCAACTGCTTTCTTACTTTTTTCTACAATATCCTTTTCACCTAAATGAGATTCTAAGACGATTCTTTGGCATATGGTTTTTATAAAAAAAAATATATTAAAATTCACTCTTAAGTGAGGAAAAAGGAGTAAAATGTGTTTTTACTCTTTTACACCACAATACCACAATTTTACCAGTTCACCTCTATATCACACTTAATTCTAGCACAACATTTGAAATCATTCCAATAAGTAGTTTTTATTAAGCTGCCATTTTGTTTCGCCATCTTGGATTCGTACCAACATTTTGTAACATGTATTGTGTCATCTAAGGACCCAAAAACTTAAGGATCTGTAAAAAGCTGAGAGAGTGATTTTTTCACGATGACAATAATTTTCTTTTATGGGGGAAGTAAAAACCGGAATTTTAATTATAATAAATTAATCCTTTTTTTTAAGCATTTTTGCTAGTTTACAAAACAAATGTTTCTTATGAATCCAAAGCTCTTTGTGTGTGTGTGTGTGGGTGTGTGTGGGTGTTCATTAGATTTGTAATTACCTAGCAAAATAACCTGACCAGGAAAATTATTGCCCCCCACTAGATCAGGACTCTACCTCCAGCTATGTCAAAATTACATTTTTTTATTAATTACAGTTTCATGTTCCAAATTTCAATATATATTAAAGTATTTAAAGTTTGTGCGAAAACTCTCTGGCAGAAAATAATAAGTGGCGTCATTACTCTATTTGCTATGGAATAACCCTGGTACCACACTAAAAACTTCTTTAAAAAAATCATCTATGTTGGCTACAATCTCCCCGAAATAATTGGTGTATTTAAAATCACATTAACTAATATTATGGATAAACGATATCTTGACATGCATAGGACATCAGCAATCCCAACGGTTAAAAATTGAAATAGTAAAATTGCACTTTGTGTCCCTGAAAACCACGAAAACTATATGAAAATTGATATTTTTAGATTACCCCTCCGCATAAACGTTTTGTGCCATGAACAAAGTTATTTGCTATTTTAAACAAATTTAAACTTATGACACCAGAAATATCATTACTAAATAATGAATCCCCCCCTTCGCGCACTAAATTTTAAGGCAACATAAGAAAGCACTTAAAAGTTAACCCGGGAAGGGATTCAAAATGTGTGTGTACTATATGAGTGGATACTATATGACCACCCCGGTACTATCCTGAATACTTCCTGAAAAATGCATTCAAATCGGTCAAAGTATCACAAAGTGTAGTAGAGGTTCATACATAAAAAATCGGCCAATTTCATTTACCCGGAACTTCCCTCGTTATGATTTTTTGTTAGGAATAGTGAGTGAGCTACGAGTGAAATGAGACCCAATTCAGTTCAATAAATAGTCACAGTGTATATGTGTTACATATACTGTATTTTCAAACATTTTTATTCGGCGCCATTTTGTTCCATCATATTGCATTCCTACCAATATTTTACCACATTGTCAAATACCGTCATTTTGTAACATCATGTTGATTTCGTACCATTTTATCCCATTTCCACATTTATTTTTCCTGCAAAAATTAAAATCAATTGTACAGGATTTTTTTGGTCACCATTTGGTTTTGCTTAAATTCGTACCACAACTGCACCAGTTCTTTATATCACACTTAATTCTTGCACAAAAATTAAAGTCTTTAAGAATATGCCGCGAACTGATAGCCATACAGACAGACCGACAGACGGGCCGACGGAATTGATAGAACATATTTTTGGCATATAGAGACGCTAAATCGCTAAACCTGATAGGATGTTTATTCACGACTACAAGCATTTTATTTGACCGCCATTTTGTTTGGTCTTCTTGAATTAGTCCCACAATTTCACTAGATGATCCCTATACCAAGGTTAGTTATGGCACACAATTTGAAACCAATCCATTTCAGGCTGAATATATACAACATACTACTTTGATGTTGGTGCAAAACTTGAGATAATTTATAATAATATTAATTTTTTTAACATTTCACTAGGGTGCCATTTTGTCTCGCCGCATTGGATTTTTACCAAAATATTACTAGATCATCCCGATATGACCCTTAATTTTTTATTAAAATTTGAACTCAATGGGATAAGTAGTCTCTAAGCTATGCCGCGAACTGACAGACAAATAGACAGACCGACGGAATTGCTAAAACATATTTTTAGAATCTAGGTACACTAAAACGGGAATATATGTAAAACCTGAGATTTTTTCATGATTACAAATATTTTATTTGGCCGCTATTTTGTTCGGCCATCTTGAATTAGTCCCACAATTTAACTAGTTGATCCCTAGACCGCAATTAGTTATTGCGCACAATTTAAAATCAATCCATTAAACAGTTTTTCAGGGTGAATTTTTAAATATTTTATTAAGTCGTCATTTTGTTCCGCCATCTTGGATTCGTCCAAAATGTTACCAGTTGATTCTAACATAATATTTGCTGTTGGTGCAAAATTTGAGGTAAATTGGATAAGTAGTTGTTTAGTAATATTTTTTTTAACATTTCACTAGACCGCCATTTTGTTTGTCCATATTGGATTTTTACCAAAAATTACAAGCCTCTCACCGTATGTCAATCGGGTAAGTTGTTTTTTAGCTATGCCGCGGACAGACATACAGACAGACCGATGGAATGTTATGGCATTTAGGGACCTGAAACGTGAAGATCTGAAAAAATCTCGGAGGATGATTATTTCACGATTACAATACTTCCCTTTTACGAGGGAAGTAAAAATACAAAGGGTCGAATTGAGAACGGCTTTTTTGAAGTCGGTCAAAAAACAAAATATATTTTTTGCCAGTTCAGTTATATCTATATTGAATTAGATCCGACATATTTTTAATTTAAGTTAAATTTTACTGTAATATATCTTTACATTAATTCGTTAATAAAACACCCCGATTCGTAAACAAAACTTTAATGCAGAATATACGCCACAAACAAATAAAACTTAAAGTTTTACATGAGACGTTCAAACAACTGTCTTTTGAACTAACGTCAATAATTCGACTGAGTACAGTACCGGATCGCACTTCTTGATTCTTCCTTGCTGCCGGTTCGGGATATTGGTTTTTTTTATATTTCTAAAAATAGATTTGATTAAGAAATCATGGTTCTTGGGATTAGACCGTGTCAAATTGGAATTACTATCCAAATCTATATCCCTATAGATTTTATGCTTATTTCTAGGTCAAGTCGATCGCTGAAGTAGTGGAATTATATTTAGGAATTTTCTACATTTACTTTCCATTAAAGTAGTCGATCGTCGAGGAAGTGGAATTGTATTTAGGAATTTTCTACATTTAGTTTCCAATAAAGTAGTACAATCAAAACCGACAGAGAAACAGACCGACGGATATTAAAAACAAACGTCTTATGGCATTTAGAGGTCCTTGAAATAAAAAAAATACGATTTGATACTATTAGGTATAGTTCATTTTTCTTACATTTTCTATCAATTCGCTGTGAATTTTGGCCAATCAAAGCCTTATCAAAAACTCAGGACGAATCGTGCAATGCTTTGAATAAAACATTTTAAAATAGGTATTGCGATTTGATACCCTGATTGAATCACAATATTTTCCTAATAAATTAATTAACAATTCAATTTTTTTTGCAAGACGCTTATTGAGATAGTACTAATTAATGTTTGAGACAAGCTTTTAAGATTGTTAAAAACTTAAATAAAAAAAAAAATAATGTGATCCAATCAGGCCTCAACCAAACGGATCCTGTAATATTTTAATCATTATACTGCATTTCATATATTTTTTTAGGAGTTATGTTATACATGTGTATAAAATATTAGCTTAATCGAACATCAGGATGTGCGTTGAACTCGAGTATATTTTTGCTTCATGCCCCAACTTTGTCAAAAATACATTTTTTTAGAAATCAATAATAAACAAATCATTTGGTAAGCTTTGACGCCCTAAGTCCGCCAATGTTGGGCTTGAGGTTTGTTAGCGCTCTAACTGTTCTCGTGCTCGGAAAAAGTCAGCTTAGTATCGAGCTAAATCCCAAGATATTTAACTGCCTAACTGATCCCATTAATGGTGTCCTGGACGTTAAATGATATTGGCTCAATTCGTCTTTTTGTTGTTAGTAGCAGAGCTCCAGACTTTTTGGGCGCCAGTTGCTGTTTTCTTCGCT
The DNA here is from genome assembly GCA_030620095.1 of Kuschelorhynchus macadamiae. Lineage (NCBI taxonomy): Eukaryota > Metazoa > Arthropoda > Insecta > Coleoptera > Curculionidae > Kuschelorhynchus > Kuschelorhynchus macadamiae. Next base: position 44,066 of record JAUTXW010002778.1, read on the forward strand.
CCAAACAGTTTGCTACACGCTGTAGACTAGTATTTGCCACGTTCATTAGGATGTCTTCATTTCTGGCCGTTATGACCAAAGCAACGTCATCAGCAAAGCACACATGCGTTACCCCCTCAGGCATTTCCATATGAAACCGCTTGGCATATAATATATTCCACAGAGTTGGACCCAAGACTGATCCTCGTGGAACTCCACTATGCAATGATACTGATTAGACTTTCATCAGTTCCAATGTTTCTTAGCTCCTCCAGAATCAGTTGCCAAGTTGCGCTGTTAAACGCGTTTTTAACATTTAATTATTTATATAGTTATATTGAGATCCTCTGGACTTCATTTATAGCGTCCACGGTCAGGTCTTTCCTAAAACCAAATTGTCTCGCGGACCGACCACCAGTTCGCTCTAATTCCTCGTTAAGGGGCCCCAGGATTAGCTGCTCATAAAGCTTACCCTCTACATCCAACAGGCATATCGGTCTGAATGATGAAGGATTTTCTAGAGGTTTATCTCCCTTGCGCAAGAGTACAAGTTTGGCTTTTTTCCATTCAGTTGGGAAGTTTGCTTGGCCTGCTAGTTTATTGTACAGTGATAGCATGTAGCTTGGATGAGCTAATGCAGCTGATTTGATTATCTCTGGCGGTATGCAACCCGGTTCTGGAGTTTCTTGCATGCGGCGTGTAGATCGTTCACTGTAAAATTGACAAAACTATTATTACTATCACAGTGCCATGGTCAAATTCAATCTCGGGGAAATCCAAGCATTCCTTTCATTACAATTTTATATCCATCTTCCCTCACTTTTTCCAGTTCCAATTGAAGTTTTTACTGATCAAGCTTTTTAACTTGCCATCCCACCTTTTGTGATGCTTCACGTGATATTTTCTGTAGTTATCGTTAGATCTAGTATGGAACCGTCATTTTGGCATTGAAAAGTACGTTTTCATTGTGGAGGTTTCGCGTTGAAATCACCAGCTATGATAGCTTTTTCGTTATTCGCTCTTATTAGTGTTTCTATTTTATGTAATGTATCCTCTAAGTCTTGAATTTCGTCATTTCCGATAAAGTAGCAGCTGTATATTGTAAATTCGGCAGTTATATGTGTGAATCCAAGCCCATCACCTTGCATTTTCACAGAAATGTTGCTATCCGTGATTTTTATTGCAGTTTTAAAGTCTTCTCCATACACCCAATCCTTTCTGCCTCGAATAGCGCTGATGTTCGGTTCACTGACGGTACGTATTTCCGCTCATTTTGATTACTCTGCACCTGAGATAACTCCATATTTCTCCTGTTTTGAATCATTTCGCATTTCGAGTTGCCACTTTGGTGCCCTTCCTTCTGACAATTTAGATAGAAGGCGTGGTTGTGGCACTTGTCAGCCTTGTGTCCTTCCTTTCCGCACTTCATGCATAACAGTTCTCTGCCAGGTCCCTTATACTGTGCTTTCACATGACCAATGTCCCAGCACCTTGTCCATCCAAGTCTAATTTCTCCTATTTGAGTGAGTTTATTGGCATCCGTTTCATGCATAATCAAAGTGGCATTTTGTTTGCCACAGTATGCTGGGCGGAGTGCTCTAACCTCAAAAGACTCAGGCTTTATGCTGATTACATTGCAGATTGCATCTGCAACTTCTCTCTGGTCCACTACCTCATCCATTCCCTTAATGTGGAGGACTTTTTTACTCACCAGAAGATTTGCTGTTGCTCCTGGTATTTTTTCACTTAGCTGCAACTCCTACTTCACTAGGGTCGACATTTGCTGGTTTTTAGTAGATCGGCGTAGGACTTATTTTCGATTTTAACAAGTATCGCATCTTGATTTGGTTTCTTTATTCTTGTGTCTCCAGCATTATGTGAAGTGCTCGTTTTTTGACCTGGTTTGTCTTCCATGCCATCTTTACTTTTCGCTTGGAGAGGTCTGTAAATCCCAATTTGGACAGAGTTGCCAGTGAACAAAAACTCCAACTTACGGACGATTATTAGCCCAGTAATATCATGCATTTCAGGAATAGCCAGTTTAGTCCTATTTTCTTATCATGTGCGCTTTAGTCCAGGCTAAGGATTTGAAGAGACACTTATCCTCCTCATCACTGTTTGTATTCTTGCTACTAAGGATTGGTTAGTATATCCATCTGGTACTTTGAAGGTTCCCTCATTATTTGGAAAGCCTAGAGAATGCGACATAATCGCTACTCCTTCACTTTATTTTGCCGTCTGAGTCCGTCTCTGCCACCAAAGGTTCCCATTGCTCTGTTTACTACTTTGCGATTCGACTCGATATTTTTGTTGGCCGTGTCTAATTTTACTTTGCTTGGAAAATATTTTCATTTGCCAGTCCTCTTCTCTTATTGCCTGAAAACATTCAAAAGTTACATCTTTCTTAAGAGATCGCCTTCTTATCTCTAACTTCTCGACACTGCTACATTCCTTACACTTTTCTACTGTGTCCATATCCAATAACTGATCTCGAATGTTTTGTTCTTTTGCATATTCTCGATCTTTATGCATATTTTATTTTTTTTCTGTAGGGATTTGAAATGCATATCTGAGCACGCACAGGGGAGTATAGGTGTTCTGTTGCCCTGGCAGTGTTGGACTTCCGCCATAGCCTACCAACTAAACCCTTTCCCTACTACACAGAGACAACATGATGGAACCGCCCATGAGTATTACTTCATTATATTGCCGGGACATATTTTATCTTACTCCTCTATATTCTTTCTTTTCTTTTTTTGACAAGATACAGGTTGCTATATGGGATAGACTTTTCCATGCTTCTTCGGAACGTAGCATTAGCTGCACAATATTGTTCGACGTCAGCTGGTTACTCATTTCAAGTTGTTCTCATTCGCTCTTCCTGCCACCTCGGGCAAATAAACAAAGTGTATTCTACAGTATCCTCTGCGTTCTCGCAGTAAAGACAAGATGGTGTCTCCCTTATCTTAAAACGATGAAAGTATGTCATAAAACATCCATGTCCAATCAACATTGTTCCAGGTAATAATTTAGGGAGCCATGCTTTCTTTTATACCATGGCAGTATATTTGGAATTAATGTTTTTGTCCAGGCCACTATTACTGACTATATTGGACCATCGCCGTTGCCAATTAGCCAAAGAAACCTCTCGCTTAGTCACCCTAACGGTCTTGTCTTTTACATATGCCCTTTTTCTTTCTTGTACCTGCAGATTAATGGGTATTATGACTGCCAGTGAGAGAACGGCATCGGTTGATACCGTTGATAGCTAGCTTTCTCTGAATTTTTAGAATCGTGTTTGTGGACTTTTCATACCTTAGTACATCAGACCAAGAAGAGGCTGCATACAACACCATGGAATGTGTCACTGTACTTAGTAGTCTTCTCTTGCTTGACATTGGACCATTTAGCCTTGGCATAAGTCGGCTCAGTGCCATCGCAGATGCTTCAGCTTTTTTGTATGTATTTACAATGTGTCGTTTCATAACAGATCCGTAGTTTATTTCTAGTTTTGTGGTAATAGGCGCATCCATTACATCAATAGCCACTTGTTTAACTGTTTTACGATCGGCCATTAGCACTGCTTCTGTCTTTTCAGGAACAAATTTAAGTTTCATCTTCTTCAAGCACTCCGCCAATGGCGATATTTGTCTAAGTTACTAACGATTTCTCAGTTTTACCAGTCGTTACTATGGCAAGATCGTCCGCATAGCCCACAATTTTGATATTTTCTGGCATGTCTAAGCGAAACACTTTGTCGTAGTATATGTTTCAGAAAAGGGGACCCAGGACAGATCCCTGTGGTATGCCGCAGGAAATTTTCATACTTTAACAGTCTCCGACCAACAGTTCTCGATCTTCAAAGTACCTTGTTATCATTTGTAGTAAGGATGGTGCTACGTTTTTGTCCCTGAGAGGCTTCCACAATTCCATGCCAAGGCGCAGAATTAAAGGTATTTTTTACGTCTAGGGGTACTAGGAGGCATAATATGACTAGTAAATTCGCTCCCGGAACATTGAAGGTCTTTCTTTGGCTGTGAATCGTTTATTTCGTGACAAATTGACCTAGGATTTGAACTAAGCAAAAAACAGTTCGGAAAAATGTCTCTGATATAATTAGTATTGGCACGGACATCAACATACATATTTTAACCTTTCAATAACACGTGTAAATTGTGCGGGGTATCCGAAATAAGACGCTCACGCCCTTATTTTATAAAAAATCATGAGATGGAGAATAAATTGAAAATAAAAGTTTCGTGGTTTAAACTAAAGTTTTAACTTATCAAAATGTCATTTTTCACGGGTCAATATCTCAAAAACAAATTAATTTTCGGGTGTTTTGGTTTATACAAAAACATACGTAGAATTAGTAAAGAAGGAAAAATAAGAAAGTTCAAACCTGCCCACAAAAAAATGAGTACCCTGTATAAATAGAACGTAAATAAATTAAAGTTACAGGCCAAACCACGAAACTTTTCTTTTGAATCATCGTCTCTATTTCCTACATTTTCCGAGATAAGGAGATAGGGCGCCTTATTTCGGACACCCAGTATATTACTGCGGCATGAGCCGGAAAAAAATGTAAAAGTTTAAAAAAGGTGAGCAGTGTGTACATATTTGAATTTGCCTGACTCTATTTGTATATATAATATGTTAGTAGTATCACACTCGATTCTATAAAATTAATTTATCCCGTGTTTCTTCTGCAAAAAAGGTAAATAAATAAATTTCTAAGCATCCTGTATAATCTCTTTGTGTTAGTTGTATTAGCGACATAACTCCCCACTCCATATTCGCTTATCCCATGCCTACTTTGTAAAAACAGCATGAATTATAGATTAATCTTTGTAAAAATATCGAATTTCTCGATTAAACCATGTAAGTGAAAACAAATGAAGCTAGGCGAAATCGGTAGAAATTGTTTTTTGGTATTCGTCGATGGATCGTTTTGCCGTGAACAGAAAATTCTAAAATTATTTTTCTTAGTTTCTTGGAACTAACAAAATTTGCAAAAAAAGAAAGGATTTCATATAACGCCCTATATAGTGCAGTTGTCATTGCAACTACCGATTATGGCCTAGAGGTAGGAAAATAGGAGGATTACGCAATCACATGCAGAAAAAAATAAGATCAATATCTTTTTTTGCTTCGAAAATATTCGTCTTTGAATTTTACCAAAAATCTGCTTTGTCCCGTTTCATTTGTCCAGCACTGTATATAAAACTGTGTCCAAAGAATCTATCCAGGCGAAACCATTACCCTTTCGCTATTTTGTATGCCTCCGGAGTTGTTAAACCTATTGCTACGTCCATATTGTTTTTTGTGTACCAATTATTTTTAAAGGCAATTTTTCTGTTTGGCTCGCTCAGAATTAAGAGGTCTATTTTTTTGTGCTCACCACGTGCTGTAGCGTGTCATGGGTGGCATATCTTCTGCCTAAATTTACCTGCAGAAATTTTACCTATTTCTTTTTTAAAGGATTTAAGAGATGGGTGTCGTTTTCTTTATTACTTCCTTTCTGTACACTGGGCATTTTGATGTGAGTGGTCTACGGCCTGTCACGTTGCATATTAGGCAGAGTGGATTTTTCTCACAGTCCTTACGTTGGTGGTCTTCGCCCACACAATTAATGCACAGCTTGGACCTGTCTGGTAGTCTGGTCCTAGGCAGTTCTTAACCACATGTCCAGTACTCCAGCACCGGTAACAGGATGAGATTCTTACTCTTTCGCGTATCAGACAGATCGCCAATCCAATTTTGATTTTCCCTTTTTTTGTGAGTCTGTCAGTCACATCCTTAGTGACAGATACTGTGGCAGCTTGCGTTTCTCTATAGGAGGGTCTGAGGGAGCTGACTCTGACGACTCCTGTTTGATTTTCCTTTACCATAAAGGCCTTAACTTTATCAGCTATTTCCACTTTTGTGGTGATAGCATCTAGGTTTTTTATGTGCAAAACACTGTTTGGCCAATTTCCATGGCCATTCATTTTTATTTGAGATTCTCCATTTATTCGCTTTAGCGCTTCAGCTATTTGTTCTGCCTTTCCGTTTTGCCTGTCTATAGTAAGGATCAAGTTTCCATCCCCAGTCATTTTTGCCGCCCTGGCGCACCTGCCTAGGTGCTTTTTGTGTATTTCGGTCTTTACAGCTCTGAGTAGGTCGGCATAGTTCTTTTCTCCTTTTTCGATAACAATAGCTTCAGCAGATAACTCCGGCCGATGTCCAGATGTTTTTCTTTACGTTATATATATATACATATATATATATATATATATATATATATATATATATATATATATATATAGTGTGACTCATTTAAAAGCGGAACACCCTTATATTTCAGTTATATATCAGGTTAGTTTCAAATTTTGGTGATGTGTATGGATTTAAAATATGATTATTTTGACACATTCAACGCTCATTGGGGTGCGAGTCTAGAGGGGGTAAATGGTACGATTTTTAAGAAAAAGATATTAGGGATTTTTTTAACGAAATTTTGTTTCCCGATTCTTATTCATTTCAAAGGAAGAAATCTCGTCTTGCTCAAGAAACACTATTTTATGTTTTTTTATTATTGTCACCATTTTTATCGAATTTGGAAAACAAAATAGGTCTAAGACGTACTCTAAAATATGTTCGAGTTCTCAGGTCTGCTATTGGGTTCCTTAATTATTTTTATTAAAATTATAAAAATTAAAAACATTTCTTAAAGCAGTTTTTTTACTAAAATTCAATGAAGTTCGTTCGTTAAAATAATAAAAAAAATTAAAATAGTATTTTTTGATCTAGACAGAGAAGACAATGGCTTAAAAGATTTCTGCCTTTGAAACGAAAAAAAAAATGCATTTGTTGAAAGCTCGTATTTCCCAAGGCTATTGACTTATTTTGTTGAAATTTGGTATAAGGGGGTTTTTAATGATGCTTAGTAAGAATGGAGAATACAAATTTCGTTAAAAAATCGGTAATATCTTTTTCTTAAAAATCGCACCATTTCCTCCCTCTAGTTGAATATGGGAATGTAAACACTTTTGTATTTCGTGCAATTTTTTTTTATTAAATTAAAACCCTAGCAGAGCGCTTTCGGCTTTCGCCATCATCACTGCCACTTAGTCAGGTGAGCACAGGAAATCCAAAGAAGGAACATGATCAGACAAAACAATGAACATTTAAAGTTTGTTAACGTCACATCTATAAAATCACATTAAAATATCACAAAGGGTGTGTTATTTTACCCCTTTTGGCGATTTAAACCATGAGATGTTGACACTTTAACACATGGTCGCTTCAAATGACAAATCTTTTTTTTTCATTTGCAGCGATTTAATATGTTTAAGATAAAATATCAGTATCAAAAAACCACGAACCCAAATGAATTGAAATTTTATACAAAAATCAAGTGTGAAAAAGGGATGAACTGGTAAAAATTTTCAATTCTATTATTATTTATTTTTCATAACATTAGTTGCGTAGTCTACAAAAAATAAATTATGTCCTCTTACTGTGCTCCATAAACTGGAGGCCTAATAAAATATTTAATTATTGGGATAAATTCCATTTCATGGAATAAAACATTTTTATGGAGGAAAATAATAAAGGGCATATTTTATTTTTAGTAGATTACATAACTAATATTATGAAAAATTAATAACAATAGGACTAATAATAACAACAAATAAATTAAAACTTAAATAAATTACAAATTTTGGAAATTTGAGATTATGGAATTACCAAATAATTATAAGCATATGTAGACTGTTTATTTAGGTTTAATTCGGCCTGCATTTTGTTTTGCCATATAGAATTGAAAAACTTTTACCAGTTCATCTATGTTTTACACTTGACTTTTGTATAAAATTTCAACTCAATTCGTTAGATATCGGGTGTCTGTTTATATTCTGCACCCCCTACAGCTCTTATGTTAGAGATAGAGAAAAACTTTAAATGCAGAATTTATAGGGTTTTGCCTGAACCGCTAGAATCTTTTATCGGAATAAACAAATGAGCATCGTAAATCTGTCAAAAAATATCATGTTTGTACTTATATACATACTTTGGTTGGCCGTTTTAGATATGAATAGGTAGTTAGTCATCCTTAAAAAAACGCTGAACGTTCCCTAAACGGGCTAAACAAAGTTACGCATATTTAGTTCAAAAAACTACTGGAGGGCGTTTTTTTTTGTATGTACTTCCAATTTTGCGCAAAAATCGAGTATTACATAGAAATGAACTGCTAACATTATGGTAAAGTTTATACGAAGTCAATTGAAATTGCTCAAAAATCGGGGTACGATCAATTTACCACAAAACACATTTAAAGAAAATAGCATTTTTATTGACAGCAATGACAGCTCCTCATATTCGTCCTTTAATTGGTTCCAGATTTCCGTAAAATTGAAACTGCCCCTTAACAATTAAATTATTTTCTTAAAAAAAAAACGTTTAGTTTTTCGGATAAAAGCTTGAATATGGGTATTTTATTTTCATACTTTACATATTATAAGTTTTTTTTTTTAATGTACAGGGTGTTTCAAAAATATTGGGCCACTGATTAATCACAATCCCACTCAAACCTCTTGACGTAAAAAGCTGAATTTTGGCATAGATGTTGAATGTATGATGTAAATGTTTGATAAAAGGGGATTTTACGAACCTCAAATTCAAGGGGTGAAATCGCCCGGCCCCTGCAATATTACACTTGTTATTATTTACAAAATGGTTAGTTTTTCCAAAAAAAAAAACCTTTAACAAGTGTACTTTATTTTATATTTTATTTTTTTTAATGTATACAGGGCATTACATAAAAACGGATCTTCAGAGGTACTTAAATAAGACGATTTAAGTACCTTTTTCTACCCCTTTCATTGTCGACATACGCGAACGAAGTCGCGGGTACCCGCTAGTAGTTATATATGTAAAATAGTCAATGTACCCTCAATGTCCGTTAAACGTTCTTCAGTAAACTAGAGATATGTACATAATATTATTTGTTTCAATACCACAAATTGTTTTTTTAAACATTATTTATTTTCCTTTTGCAATATATAAAAATCGGTAAAGTGGCTTTACCTGGAACTTTCCTAAATTGGTAATAAGTTTATAAACGTTATATAATTCTTAATATATGTCACTTTTCTTAATCAAAATAAGTATGTATACCCATATATGACCCATATATTTACTTTTTTATACAGTTTTTGCTACATTTTCCTATTGTTTTTGTCAAGCCAAAATACACTGTTATTACGTATATTGGGTTATTCACGGTGAGTGTCTTATTAGAAGTATTTGGAGACCCAATGAATCAACTATCTTAAACATTTGGCTGTGGCTATAGGTGAACATAAACTCTGTTTTTAAAATATTTTAAATTATGCGGTACTGCCGCTTCTAGTTCAAACCGGTAGCAACATCCGGTTTTTAAATGGAGGGCCCTGTATATTATTGCAATTTTGTTTTAGCCTGAAAATTCTAAATATTTTTTGTGATGTTTTCTATACCTAAATTCAACTGTTTCGAGAAAATGGCGGATGAAAATTGACAATATTGAAACTTTAACATATGGCCGCTTCAAGTGACAAATCTTTTTTTTTCATTTGAAGCGACTTAATGTTTAAGATAAAATATCAGTATCAAAAAACCACTTACCCAAAGGAGTTGAAATTTTATACAAAAATCAAGTGTAAAATAGGGATGAACTTGAAAAATTTTCAATTCTATATGACAAAACAAAATGGCGGCCTAATTAAATGTTTAGAAAGCCGGTGAAATTCTATTTTCTAGAATGAAAACTTTTTTATGAAGGGAAATAATAAATGTCATAATTGATTTTTATGAATTATTTAAATAAAGTTATAAAAAATAAAAAATCGGCAAATTCACCTTTACAAGTTTTTTCATACAGAATTCCGCTACTTAAAATAAGTAGTCTACATATGCGTATAATTATTTGATAACTTTAAATAAATTATATAAACTGTAAATATTTAAATTTTTTAATTTATCTGCTATTATTATATTTTTCACGGGTCAATATCTCAAAAACAAATTAATTTTCGGGTGTTTTGGATTATACAAAAACATACGTAGAATTAGTAAAGAAGGAAAAATAAGAAAGTTCAAACCTGCCCACAAAAAAAATGAGTACCCTGTATAAATAGAAAGTAAACAAAATTAAAGTTACAGGCCAAACCACGAAACTTTTCTTTTGAATCATCTTCTCTATTTCCTACATTTTCCGAGATAAGGAGATAGGGCGCCTTATTTCGGACACCCCGTATATTACTGCGGCATGAGCCGGAAAAAAATGTAAAATTTTAAAAAAGGTGAGCAGTGTATATATATTTGAATTTGCCTGACTCTATTTGTATATATAATGTTATTAGTATCACACTCGATTCCATAAAATTAATTTATCCCGTGTTTCTTCTGCAAAAAAGGTAAATAAATAAAGTAAGTAAATAAATAAAATAAATTTCTAAGCATCCTACGGAATTCCGACTTCTATCTCGGAATTCCGACTTCTAACTCGGAATTCCGACTTCTAACTCGGAATTCCGACTTTTAACTCGGAATTCCGACTTCTATCTCGGAATTCCGACTTCTAACTCGGAATTCCGACTTCTATCTCGGAATTCCGACTTCTATCTCGGAATTCCGACTTATAACTCGGAATTCCGACTTCTAACTCGGAATTCCGACTTCTATCTAGGAATTCCGACTTCTGTCTCGGAATTCCGACTTCTATCTCGGAATTCCGACTTCTATCTCGGAATTCCGACTTCTAACTCGGAATTTTGACTTATAGTAGTGTTTTCATATAAATGTTCCAATTTTTGCTTTGGATGCGTTGTCCAGTGACTGCACATTAATAATTATCCTTGTGATAAAGACATTTATGACTTGGTAAAATATTAATTGCTGAAAATGTTTAGAAATAGTATCTAGTAGGATGAAATCTAACCCCTGAAGGTGTAGAAGACAAAGAAATTTTAATAAATGAGGAAAAAATAAATAAATTATTAAATTCTATCCCTTGTAACGACACCATGGACGGCAATGCAAGGCAAACTATTTATAGGATGCTTTTACCAACATATCTATAATTAATATCAAGTATAAATAAGAAGTGCAGAGAGGCGATAATTTAAATAGATTTAATAAATAAGAAAAAAAGTATATTGTACCCTAAGTAGACTCCCTCGGATCGTAGTGCAAGCCAAAATATTTATAGTGGGCTGTTATCCCGATGTCTGGAAATAATATATATTATGAATTAATGTAGCAGCAGGTTTCAGAAAGGGTAGAAAATTCAAATTAAATTTACTAAAGTAGGAAAAATTAAATTAATTTAATTACTAATGTGTCTAGAAATAACAACTCTATGAATAAAAGTGACACGATTAGAAAACTGAAACAAATTTTATTGAATGAGAAAAGTCATATTTCAGGTCCCGAACAAAACTAGGTAGTCAACATATTAATTGGAAGTTGTTGTCAATAGGTCTAATAATAATATATAGAATGCATAAAAGTGGCAGTGAGGTCCTTAGGGGTAGAAGACCCCGGCCTGCCGAGTCATTCCAATATATTAATGATGTGTCTATTACAAACTTTTACAACAAGTAGAAGATCCAAAACGGGTAATGAAACTTAATAAATAAAAAAACGTAAATGACTGAGAATATTAGTCAAAGAGTCTATAATCAGTAATATAGTCTACTGTATTAGATATTTTGTCAGCAAACCACGTATATCAAGGTACCCATTTTGATATTTTGGGCAAATTAAAAGAAATACCTATTCCTTTTGTTGGGTGTGATCAACACGAAAAAATTTACAACTACAATCATTGAGTACCTTCAGTAGAATGCTCTTTATTTGTAAAGAGGTTTACCGAATTGAAAAAAGCTAAAAGAAAGAAAATAAGGTGCTTGAAGAAACAATCAAAATTATAATTACCTTTTCACTGTGTTCCTGCATCTGTTTTGATAGATTGATGTCCTTCCACAAAGTTAGAAATAAGAACTACAACGGAAACTTGATTTATGAGGATGTGGTTTGCTAACAATTTTTTTTTGCTGAAATCATGTTACAGATTTTTGTTTTCAAACTTCATAAAATATCAATGTCTTCATTTGTGGAGGAATTCTAATAAATTATAGTTTAAAAAACTGAAAAACACGCTGTAATAGAAAACTGAACTAAAAAAAAAACCCTTTGGATGAGAATAAAGTGAGTGAAAAATTAATGTCATTCTGAAAACAGCGTGGGTCTGATATCAGTTATAAATATTTTATCGGTATAATTTCTGAAAGTAAAGTCAGTATCAATATATGGTATAAAGGCACCGTACGCTTTTTTACAAAAGTAATTTTTTTTTTAGTTCAATTTACTATTAAAGCGTGTTTTTTAGTTTTTCAAACTATATTTTTTTCTTTTTAGTTCCGTTTACTATTAGAGCGTGTTTTTTAGTTTTTTCAAACTATAATTTATTTTTCTTCGCTACCTCCCCGTGCCGATAATGGGTAATTTGCGCGTCTGCTGCCTTCCTTTTATATAGTAGCCATTTCCCAGCGTCCCTCTCCTAGATGAAATTTTTTTATCCTGATCATCCCGTTCAGGAAAATGGGACAAACTTATCAAATCATTGCATGGTCATCGATTGTAATCTGGCGTTATAAAGTGGGTGAAAATCAAATGAAGCTAATAAAAGCGTTTTAAAACAAGTAAATTTACTCGAATAATATTTTAATTAACAGGTATCAGGGAAATTTGGTTTTTCTGACTTTGTTTTAGTTATTATATTTTGTATCATCCATAGAATGTAACTGATTAGTTATGTTCCTGTCCTTACTTGAAAAAGTCAACCTAAAATCTTTTAAACTTTGATGAAATTTAATCTGAATGAATAATAACGGAATTGAAAAATAAAGATTAATGAATAATCGTTTAACGAAATATAAGTTACTTTAATAGAGGATGCATAAACCTTTCATAGGTGCTAGTTATTTACTCAAAAAAAAGATATTTTTTTAAACAAATATATTTCTTTTCTTCTAAAAGAAAAACAATAATAATTATATTTAAATTTTATTTATAATAGTAAATAGTTGGGAAAGTGGGAAAAGAAAAGAACAATACTTGTGAGTAAATGACGATAAGCCTTGATGAAGAGCGAGGAGACATATGCCCCCACACTTATATGCATATATTATAATCTAAAAATATATATATATATATATAAATATATATATATATATATATATATATATATATATCTGAAAATGCGTGCATCCCGTCCATGCTATTGCATCTTTTTAACATAATATGGATCAGATGTTCTTACTAAATGGTGTTTTATTATTTCTACTATCTATGAAAAAGATAAAGCAAAGTACAAAATTTTATTTTTCATATCAACCATATTCAAGCCTTCGGAACCGACCCAGTCAGTATTTTTTAATTTGGACTTTATACACAGTTAATAAATTTCTTGTAGTTTTACTTAGCTTCATCCTGATCCCTATAATTAAAACATTAATTTCATTTAGAATGATCGCTTTATTTGACGTTAAAAGAGTATAAAAAAGTGATTGCGCTTATAAGCAGTCTTGTATTAATTACAAGGCAGATAGAAATTCCGAGTTAGAAGTCGGAATTCCGAGATAGTGGTCGGAATTCCGAGATAGAAGTAGGAATTCCGAGATAGAAGGCGGAATTCCGAGATAGAAATCAGAATTCTGAGATAGAAGTCGGAATTTCGAGATAGAAGTCGGAATTCCGAGTTAGAAGTCGGAATTCCGAGATAGAAGTCGGAATTCCGAGTTAGAAGTCAGAATTCCGAGATAGAAGTAGTAATTCCGAGATAGAAGTCGGAATTCCGAGTTACAAGTCGGAATTCCGAGATAGAAGTCGGAATTCCGAGTTACAAGTCGGAATTCCGAGATAGAAGTCGGAATTCCGAGTTACAAGTCAGAATTCCGAGATAAAAGTCGAAATTCCGAGATAGAAGTCGGAATTCCGAGATAGAAGTCGGAATTCCGAGTTAGAAGTCGGAATTTGTTACAAAAATAAAAATAAAAAAATTGTGGCCCTTCTACGCTTTCGTAGCATCCTGTATAATCTCTTTGGGTTAGTTGTATTAGCGACATAACTCCCCACTCCAAATTCGCTTATCCCATGCCTACTTTGTAAAAACAGCATGAATTATAGATTAATCTTTGTAAAAATATCGAATTTCTCGATTAAACCATGTAAGTGAAAACAAATGAAGCTAGGCGAAATTGGTAGAAATTGTTTTTTGCTATTCGTCCGTGGATCGTTTTGCCGTGAACAGAAAATTCTAAAATAATTTTTCTTAGTTTCTTGGAACTAACAAAATTTACAAAAAAAGAAAGGATTTCATATAACGCCCTATATAGTGCAGTTGTTATTGCAACTACCGATTATGGCCTAGATGTAGGAAAGTAGGAGGATTACGCAATCACACGTAGAAAAAAATAAGATCAATATCTTTTTTTGCTTCGAAAATATTCGTCCTTGAATTTTACCAAAAATCTGCTTTGTCCCGTTTCATTTGTCCAGCACTGTATATAAAACTGTGTCCAAATAATCTATCCAGGCGAAACCATTACCCTTTCGCTATTTTGTATGCCTCCGGAGTTGTTAAACCTATTGCTGCGTCCATATTGTTTTTTGTGTACCAATTGTTTTTAAAGGCAATTTTTCTGTTTGGCTCGCTCAGAATTAGCAGGTCTATTTTTTTGTGCTCACCACGTGCTGTAGCGTGTCATGGGTGGCATATCTTCTGCCTAAATTTACCTGCAGAAATTTTACCTATTTCTTTTTTAAAGGATTTAAGAGATGGGTGTCGTTTTCTTTATTACTTCCTTTCTCTACACTGGGTATTTTGATGTGAGTGGTCTACGGCCTGTCACGTTGCATATTAGGCAGTGTGGATTTTTCTCACAGTCCTTACGTTGGTGGTCTTCGCCCACACAATTAATGCATAGCTTGGACCTGTCTGGTAGTCTGGTCCTAGGCAGTTCTTAACCACATGTCCAGTACTCCAGCACCGGTAACAGGATGAGATTCTTACTCTTTCGCGTATCAGACAGATCGCCAATCCAATTTTGATTTTCCTTTTTTTTGTGAGTCTGTCAGTCACATCCTTAGTGACAACTACTGTCGCAGCTTGCGTTTCTCTATAGGAGGGTCTGAGGGAGCTGACTCTGACGACTCCTGTTTGATTTTCCTTTTCTATAAAGGCCTTAATTTCATCAGCTATTTCCACTTTTGTGATGATAGCATCTAGGTTTTTTATGTGCAAAACACTGTTTGGCCAATTTCCATGGCCATTCATTTTTATTTGAGATTCTCCATTTATTCGCTTTAGCGCTTCAGCTATTTGTTCTGCCTTTCCGTTTTGCCTGTCAATAGTAAGGATTAAGTTTCCATCCCCAGTCATTTTTGCCGCCCTGGCGCACCTGTCTAGTTGCTTTTTGTGTATTTCGGTCTTTACAGCTCTGAGTAGGTCGGCATAGTTCTTTTCTCCTTTTTCGATAACAACAGCTTCAGCAGATAACTCCGGCCGATGTCCAGATGTTTTTCTTTACGTTATATATAGTGTGACTCATTTAAAAGCGGAACACCCTTATATCTCAGGAATTATATATCAGGTTAGTTTCAAATTTTCGTGATGTGTATGGATTTAAAATATGATTATTTTGACACATTCAACGCTCATTGGGGTGCGAGTCTAGAGGGGGAAAATTTTTAAGAAAAAGATATTAGGGATTTTTTAACGAAATTTTGATTCCCGATTCTTATTCATTTCAAAGGAAGAAATCTCGTCTTGCTCAAGAAACACTATTTTATGTTTTTTTATTATTGTCACCAGTTTTATCGAATTTGGAAAACAAAATAGGTCTAAGACATACTCTAAAATATGTTCGAGTTCTCAGGTCTGCTACTGGGTTCCTTAATTTTTTATTAAAATTATAAAAATTAAAAAATTTCTTAAAGCAGTTTTTTTACTAAAATTCAATGAAGTTCGTTCGTTAAAATAATAAAAAAAATTAAAATAGTGTTTTTTGATCTAGACAGAGAAGACAATGGCTAAAAAGATTTCTGCCTTTGAAATGAAAAAAAAAAATGCATTTGTTGAAAGCTCGTATTTCCCAAGGCTATTGACTTGAATTGAAATTTGGTATAAGGGGGTTCTTGATGATGCTTAGTAAGAATGGAGAATAAAAATTTCGTTAAAAAATCGCTAATATCTTTTTCTTGAAAATCGCACCATTTCCTCCCTCTAGTTGAATATGGGAATGTAAACACTTTTGTATTTCGTGCAATTTTTTTTTATTAAATTATGCGGTACTGCCGCTTCTAGCTCAAACCGATAGCAACATCCGGTTTTTAAATGGAGGGCCCTGTATATTATTGCAATTTTGTTTTAGCCTGAAAATTCTAAATATTTTTTGTGATGTTTCCTATACCTAAATTCAACTGTTTCGAGAAAATGGCGGATGAAAATTGACTATATTGAAACTTTAACATATGGCCGCTTCAAGTGACAAATCTTTTTTTTTTTCATTTAAAGCGACTTAATGTTTACGATAAAAACGGCGGATAAAATATCAGTATCAAAAAACCACTTACCTAAAGGAGTTGAAATTTTGTACAAAAATCAAGTGTAAAATAGGGATGAACTTGGAAAAATTTTCAATTCTATATGACAAAACAAAATGGCGGCCTAATTAAATGTTTAGAAAGCCGGTGAAATTCTATTTCCTAGAATGAAAACTTTTTTATGAAGGGAAATAATAAATGTCATAATTGATTTTTATGAATTATTTAAATAAAGTTATAAAAAATAAAAAATCGGCAAATTCACCTTTACAAGTTTTTTCATACAGAATTCCACTACTTAAAATAAGTAGTCTACATATGCGTATAATTATTTGATAACTTTAAATAAATTATATAAACTGTAAATATTTAAATTTTTTAATTTATCTGCTGTTATTATATTTCTCATAACATTAGTTGCGTAGTCTACAAAAAATAAATTATGTCCTCTTACTGTGCTCCAACTGGAGGTCTAATAAAATATTTAATTATTGGGATAAATTCTATTTCCTGGAATAAAACATTTTTATGGAGGAAAATAATATAGGGCATACTTTATTTTTAGTAGACTACGTAACTAATATTATGAAAAATAAATAATAATAGTACTAATAATAATAACAAGAAATAAATTAAAAAATTTAAATGAATTACAAATTTTAGAATTTGAGATTATGGAATTACCAAATAATTATAGGCATATGTAGACTGTTTATTTAGATTTAATTAGGCCTCCATTTTGTTTTGCCATATAGAATTGAAAAACTTTTACCAGTTCATCTATGTTTTACACTTGATTTTTGTATAAGATTTCAACTCAATTGGATAGATACTTTGCCTGAACCGCTAGGATCTTTTATCGAAATAAACAAATGAGCATCGCAAAACTGTCAAAAAATATCATGTTTGTACTTATGTACATACTTTGGTTGGCCATTTTAGATATGAATAGGTAGTTAGTCAGCCTTGAAAAACGCTGAACGTTTCCCAAACGGGCTAAATAAAGTTACGCATATTTAGTTCAAAAAACTACTAGAGGGCGTTTTTTTGTATATACTTCAAATTTTGTTCAAAATCGAGTATTACATAGAATTGAACTGCTAACATTATGGTAAAGTTTATACGAAGTCAATTGAAATTGTTCAAAAATCGGGGTGCGATCAATTTACCACAAAACACATTTAAAGAAAATAGCATTATTTTTATTGACGGCAATGACAGCTCCTCATATTCGTCCTCCTCTGGTCAACGTGGAGTTGATGTGTGCCTGTCAGCGATTTATTCAATCCGACGCATTCAATTAGTCAATGACAGGTTTTAATTGGTTCCAAATTTCTAGGATGCATTTATTTTCTGCGGTATGGGTGATAACTGATAATAATTATAATTATTAATAATTAATAAATTTAACACGATATTTTCATAGGCGCGTACATTTTTGTATTCTTGAGTTGGAAAAAGGTAAAAAGAATTAAATCTCGCTAATTTATTTCGTTCCATCGTACCAGTTGTTTATTCGGTACTGGTTAAGAAATGTCATTTGCAGGCTACGGGCGTAGATTTGAAATATTGTCAAAAATTAACTTTGATTTAATGTTACTGTTTTTATTATCTATTTATACTAATATATAAACTCCTTAATTGACTCACTGATTAAACAAGCTCCTGCTCAAACCGCTTTACATAAGAAGCTGAATTTCAGCACATATATTGATTTCCCGATGTAGAGGTTCGATAGAAGGAATTTTTCAAAACTCAAATTCCATGGGGGTGAAACCTCCCCCTTAAATATTACAATATTTTTTATCTAAAAAGTGGTCAGTTTTTATAAAAAGCGTTCGAACACAGGTATCTTATTTTGTTTATTTATATTATTTTAAAATTTCGAAAATGTTATAAAGAGTGTTTTAAAAAATCGGGCCGCCGCTGATTAATCACGATCCTGCTCAAACGGCTTGCCGTAAAAAACGGAATTTTGGTACACGGATCGACTGCAGGGTGTAGAGGTTCGGAAAGCAGGGATTTTTCAAAACTCAAGTTACAAGGAGATGAAACCACCCCTTAAATAATACAATATATTTTTATTAAAAAACGGTTAATTTTTGGAAAAACGCTTGAATAGTTATTTATGTTTATTTTTTACACATTTAAAGATTTTTTAAAAATGTATACAGGGTGTTTAAAAAATGACTCTTGACATAAAATGCTGAATTTTGATATAGAGGTTAGTTTTTCAAAAAAAAAGGCTTTAACAAGTGTATTTCATTTTATTTTTTACATATATATTTTTTTTAATCTATACAGGGTATTACATAAAAACGGATCTTCAAATGTACTTAAATAAGACGATTTAAGTACCTTTTTCTACCCCTTTCATTGTCGACATACGCGAACGAAGTCGCGGGTACCCGTAGTAGTTATATATATAAAATAGTCAATGTATCCTCAATGTCCGTTAAACTTTCTTCAGTAAACTAGAGATATGTACACTGTGTCCCAGATTGCTTGTAATCACAGGGTTTCTCGGTAACCAGCAGAGATAGAACTTTGCGGTTTTCGCGACTCAATTTTTCGAGAAACTTTGAATGCCGCAAACAGAATTGTGCCAGATTGTTTCGTTCCCGAGATACAGAGTGAAATAGAAATTTTGCGCTTTTAGGGGTGGTATCATATTTCGGACACCCTGTCAAATAAAGAAAAGGTAAAAACTGCTATGGATAGATATTTTTACGTAGAGTCCAGTGCTGTAGTCGAAATTTTTTTTAGACAAACCGTTTTTGAGATATAGCCCAAACTTAGTATTTTTTAAATGGGACACTCTGTATTTTTTGGTTCCAAAAAATTTGCCTTTTTTTTCTCTTTAAAATGATGTATCACACTATGCACTTTTGACGTAAACTAAGCCTTATAAACGCAATATTAAAAGAAAAACGTAAGTTGGTCATGGAAATATGGCATGGAAACAAAAATCAAAACTATTTGTTTCTTAAATATATCAAATTGCCGTGTTTATCCTCTTATCATACGAGTTACCAATAATTCTAACAGGTAAATTAATAGATATTAAGAAGAAATGAATAATTTTGAAAATAGTCATAAGTATGATATGATGGTTTGCTTCATTGAATGTCATGAAAACAGTGATCAAGCATCTGATTTATATTTTAACAGGTAAGCATCAAGCGCTTAAATTATTATGAACCTCCTTTCAAAATTTTTTTTCAATTCCACTTTGAGTTATGGACTATTTCCAAAAGCTTTTTTTATATCGTAGATATCCAGAAAGGCCTCAGCCACACAAGGCAATTTTTCGCCGAATTAAATTAAATTTAATTGATGGATCATTTTCAAAGCACAGGGCTAAAACATATAATAAACGAAATCACGAGAACAATGAGATTGTTGTAGTAGCAAGTATTCAGGCCAATTACGCGAATTCATGTAGGCATATTCAGGAAACAGTGGGGGTGTCAAAATCACAAACGCAAAGGATATTAAGAAAACATAAATATAAGCCTTATAAAGTAAATGTAGTACAACAATTGCATCCTGGAGATGCAAAAAGGCGTCTAAATTTTTGGAACTGGTATCTTCAAAAAACCCAAAATGATATGATATAAAATAAATATGGTCCGACGAAGCCTATATAAGTTGTAGTGGTATTTTTAACAGGCATAATAATGGGCACTGGTATACGGAAAACCAATTTTTAACAAGAGAACGTCAGCAGCAAGGAAGGTTTGGGTTTAGCGTCGCTTGCTTTATATTGGGAACAAAGATTACATTCCATATTTACAATAATAATTTAACAGCAGATAGATATCTAGCAATTTTAAATCAAATACTACCGGATTTATTGGATAACTTGCCGCTAGCAAATCTGCACAATATTTACTTTCAGCAGGACGGTGCTCCCGCCCACAATGCGGAAATTATAAGACCATTTCTATTTGAAAATTTTCACGATCGCTGGATTGGTACAAATGGACCAGTAAGGTGGCCTGCTAGGTCGCCAGACCTCTCAATATTAGATTTTTTCGTTTGGTCTTACTTAAAAAACAAAATTTACCTGAATCCAGTCAATACGATGGAGCAGCTGCAAAATGCAACCATTCAGGCATTTAGATCATTGGAAGATAGACCTATAATAATGATGAATGCTCTAAGAAGAATTCGCACTGTGTGTCAATTATGTGTTCGTGAGGGGGGCGGCCATTTTGAACAGTTTTTCTAGTTATGTAGAATTTGTTTAGTATTGTGATTAAGTTTATCAAGATTATTAAGTTTATTTATTTCATAGTAAAAAAATGGTTATTAATTTTTTATGTTGTTTAATTTTGCTTCTGGACACTTTTAATATCTACCCATATTTCCATAGCCAACTTACGTTTTCTTTTAATATAGCGTTTATAAGGTTTAGTTTACGTCAAAAGTGCATAGTGTGATACATCATTTTAAAGAGAAAAAAAGGCGAATTTTTTGGAATAAAAAAATACAGGGTGTCCCATTTAAAAAATACTAAGTTTGGGCTATATCTCAAAAACGGATTGTCTAAAAATTTGTGCGACTACAACACTGGATTCTACGTAAAAATATCTATCCATAGCAGTTTTTACCTTTTCTCTATCTGATAGGGTGTCCGAAATATGATATCACCCCCAAAAGCGCAAAATCTCTATTTCACCCTGTATCTCGGAAACGAAACGATGTGGCACAATTTTGTTTGCAGCATTCAAAGTTTCTCGAAAAAATGACACAGGGTCGCGAAAACCGCAAAGTTATATCTCTGCTGGTTTCCGAGAAACCCTGTGATTACAAGCAATTTGGGACACAGTGTACATAATATTATTTGTTTTAATACCACGAATTGTTTTTTAAACATTATTTATTTTCCTTTTGCAATATACAAAAATATGTAAAGTGGCTTTACCCGGAATTTTCCTCGTAACTAAATTGCTAATAAGTTTATAAACGTTATATAATTCTTAATATACATATGTCACTTTTCTTGATAAAAATAAGTATGTATACCCGTATATGACCCATATATTTACTTTTTTATACAGTTTTTGCTACATTTTCTTATTGTTTTTGTCAAGCCAAAATACACTGTTATTACGTATGCAGGGTGATTCACGGTGAGTGTCTTATTAGAAGTATTTGGAGACCCAATGAATCGACTGACTTAAACATTTGGCTGTGACCATAGGTGAACATAAACTCTATTTTTAAAATATTTTAAATTATGCGGTACTGCCGCTTCTAGCTCAAACCGATAGCAACATCCGTTTTTTAAATGGAAGGCCCTGTATATTATTGCAATTTTGTATTGGCCTGAAAATTCTAAATATTTTTTGTGATGTTTCCTATAACTAAATTCAACTGTTTCGAGAAAATGGCGGATGAAAATTGACATTTTTGAGTTTTAAAGCTTTGTAGCACCTAAACGATTAAACTTACAACAAAATGTATTTCAATTTCTTATTTTGCTTTTTAGTTGGCTATCTCTTGATACCAATTTTAAATTTGACAGAAGCTGTCAAAATTTGACCTTTTCTGTCGAAGTTAAAATTGGTATCAGATGATAGGTAACTAAAAACTAAGATAGGAAAGTGCAATTTGAGGCGTTTTGGAGTTACAGAGCTTTAAATAGTAAAACATGTCAATTTTCAGAAGCTAGTCAGAAGTCAGTTGAATTTAGGTATGGGAAACACCATACAACAGTGTTTAAAATTTTCAAGACATTACAAAAATGCAATAATATACAGGGCATTTCATTAAAAAATAGATATAGCCGTTATTTAAGTTAATTTTATCTCATTTGTAGCAAGCATGAAACCGCTGTATTGTAGAAATCAGGGTTTTTAGGAAATCTATGAGACCAACGGCGCTTCCCACCAGACCCCCAATACCTAATACTGAAAATATTGAAAATTGTTTTGCCTCTAATATTTTTAACAATAAATTATTAAACGTAAAATTTGATAGATATTATTGTGATAATTTTTCGATGTATGAATAATATTCGACTGATATGGCAACAACGTCTCGCACATGTAAAGGTGCGTACTCACTTAGCGAACAAGACCGCACGAACAACACCGCACGCATACGGTGGAAACGTGCGTTCGTTTTCAATTCCTGCGAAACAACTGACTGTCGGAAGGCGAGCCAACGTCACCATACGCATACGTTCGGTCAATGTAGACGTTAAACTGAATATTGAACCAATGATTGTCATTGCAAGTGCATCGTTTGTATTTGTTAATGAGGAAGTGCAAAAGAAAATTCCGTTGGTAGATGGCATCTATATTTAAAAGCAGATATAGGGGTATAGAACTAATGCAGGACCTCGGAACTAAATGCCTATGGGAGGTGCAGGTGGCGCATAGCATATAGTCAATGTAATTTAAAAATTTCCATTGCATATTGTCACAGAATTTTAGTATTTATATAAAAAAATCGGATTTTTTAATTTTATAAAAACATTTTAAATGTATGTTTATTTTACAGAATCTTTAGTTATAAAGGCAACCCCCAATTTACATTCCTATTTTTATAGATATATATTCAAAAAAATTAAATTCTGAAATTTGGTTTCTAAAATGTAAAACCCTGTATATTAAATGCGTCGTATGTCGCTAATTACAAATATGCCAGATGTGATACCGTGATCTTTAAAGACGCCAGATAATGTTCATCTACATAGTGAATCAATGAGAATACATTCCTTCTTATGGCAGGGTTCTCAAATTTCTCGGATAAGACTCCGTATCCTGGTATAGTTATAATCACCAGAAAGATATTTATTTGATGGACATAAAATAGACAGTTTGTTATAAAGTATAATAAAAATAGTTATCCTATTTTTACTGAAGAAACCGTCACTTATGTGTGATCAATTTACTAAAAAAACGAACAAAACTGCTTATTTTATCAAACCTTAAACCATCACCTTCTATAAAACCTTTAAGAAAAAATTGTAAAATAACTTCCATTGACAGCAGAAAAGCAACTTGAAAAAAAAAACATGGAAAAATAAATAATAATTTATTTCACTATCTTAGAAATGTTATTTCATGAAGTTCGCGCTCAACCAATGCCTATAATAATATATTTATTTTATTTATTTATTTATTTATTTACTTCACCTGCCCTACAGGTTTTAAAAAAACCCAATTACAAGGCACGAAATACACAATTATTACATTTTGCAAACAATAGTAAAAAAAAAGAAGTAATAATACTCTATGAACTAAGATAATCTTAATCTAAATATAATATGTATTTTATATTAACTGGAAACAATATATATTTAATTATTAAACATTTAACATGACAACAATATGTATTTATTTGTTAAAATAGGCACAGGTATTTAACTATAAATAATTTCTCAGAAAAAATGAAGTAAGTTCATGATGAGATGTGGCTATGTAGTGCTGACGACGAGATGTTGAAAAAGTCGATGCTGATGTGCTGGTTACAGGTTTCGGACCTACGACAAAGTGCTTTAGGATATTTGTTCTCGGAGTAGATAGGTAAAAAGGATTGTAATGGCGACAGTTAATTCGGGGAACATATAAATTTAATCTAGACAAAATATTATGAGAGTCGGTCAGGTTGTTCAGAAGTTTGAAAAGAGTTGTTAGAAGTAAGTTATCACGCCGAGTTTTCAGCGGTTTTTTAAGTAGTTCCTCCTGTGGAAATCTCTGTTGGGGATAGACCCCATCATTTTTTAAGTTAATATACTTAAGAAATTTACGCTGTACCTTTTCCAAATTGTCGATATGAACATTATAGCCAGGGGCCCATACAACACCAGCATATTCCAGCTTAGACCGAACACATGAATTATACAATAACATAATCGCTTTAATGCTGCGAAAATCCCGGGTGCACCGTAATATAAAACCATAGTTTTGAGGCTTCGGATATAATTGTATTTATATGCGAAATAAAAGAAAGTTTAGTGTCGAACGTTACTCCTAAATCCCGAAAGTTTTGGACATGGGGCAGAGTAATGTTATTTAACGTATAATAGTAAGTAATAGTAATTGGCTTAGTTGAAAAAGACATTATGTTTCACTTTCCAACATTGAGTTGTAAATTATTTAATGTACAGCAATCGCTGACTTTCTGAAGGTTTGATTGAAGTTCTAAGCCGTCCTGTATGTTGTTTATTCGATTATTATATAATTTAACGTCATCAGCATACAACAAAAAATGAATGTCCAGTTTCGCGCCTATATCATTTATGAACATGTTAAAACATGTTAAATATAATAGCTATAAAATATTATTTTTTACATTTCAATATATCTTTTGATGTTGGTTTTACTTTTTTTTATAAAAAAAAATTATTTTCCTCTTTTTAGTTTTATTTATAAGAAGTTTTACTAAAAAGATCAGTCTCAAAGTTTTCGAGGGCTAACCCTAGGTTAAAATGTTGGCGTCGCTAATAACTAGAACAGGTACTCGGGTCTATTGCACTTAAAATTTTGCTAGAATGACGATAAGTAATATTATCGTTGCTTGAATAATCAAACAACGATATTATAATTATAAAAAGCCAGCTACATTGAAAGTCAGCAATACAAATTGTTAAAAATTAAAATAATTAATAGAATTACAAATGAACTTGGTGACCCTAAAAACTGCGGAAAATATATGAAATACGATATTTTGGTTCATCTCTCCTTCCCACTTACTGACACAACAAATAAGTTTAATAAGATTTATTATTATCTACCAAATTAGCTTGATCAGAAATAAGTTTGTACCCCATAGGTCAAACGATGCACCTTTTTTGGGTTAATTACAGTTTTTGCATCAAATTTCAGTTTATATTAAAGCATTTAACTTTCTCGCAGGAAAAAATTCAAAATGGCGCGATTAATAATTTTTAAAATCTGCTCGCTATAAGATGACCTCAGCACTATCCAGATACTTCTTGAAAAAAATCATGCAATTTGGCCAAATCTTCCCAGAGAAAACGATATACTGGATCTTTGCTCTCAATTCGCTGCCCCTAATATTAGCTTAATTTTAAGAATGAAAAAAATTGTTAATTGTTTAAGTTGCAGGATTTATTACATAGTTAATAGAAAATTATATTCCAATAATGTTCCATTAACATAATTTTTTTTACGGAAACAGCGTGTTACATGCTAATAAAATGAACCTCTTCTTACTCATTATAAATATACTGGCGTTGATATCTTTATCTTTAAAAACACCAGAGAAATTTGAGAAAGAGACAATCGCTGCCGTAAGAAGCAAGGCGTTTCTATTGACTCCACTACGTATTAAACCATTGTCCGTTTTTTATCTTTTATCGCAAGATTTTGGTCAAAATTGTACGGATTTTTTAAAGATAAAGATATACACTTACACAATAAATTGATAACCAGCGAGATGCGTCCCATTTGATGGACATAATAATGGTGTTCCATTAAAAAATATATTTGTTGGATTTGCTACACATTTTTAAGATGTCCTGTATATATAAATAATAATTAATTCGAAACTACGTATTAAACTTTACCATTTTTATATTCAATAAATGTGTCTTCAATTATTCGAATATTGGGAGTGGCCAATTATGAGGAGAGACCCTAGACATAGAAGCATATGCATAGAAAATCAGCAATTTTAGCCCCTAAAAACCACGAACAGCATAAGCAATTCCCCATTAATTTTTATGAAAAGTCATTCCATTTGATCAAACCAAAATTAAATTTTACATTTACCAATAATATTCTATGTAGCGTATATATATATATATATATATATATATATATATATATATATATATATATATATATATATATATATATATATATATATATATATATATATATATTATTTATTTGTTATGTATATTAGTATATTATTCTGTAGAGTAGTGATTAGCTATAAATAAAAAAGTAAAGGAAAATAAGTATAGTATTTAATAAATGCAGAATGTGTTTTATATATTATATGCTAGCTACTAAATGATCATTTTTTAATTTTTTTAGATTGGTTTAATTTTTAAATATATTTACTAAGGTACACTTATTACTAGAAGTTGCTATTTTACGCATCCAAATTAGTCCATCCGTCCTTCGCATCGTTCACTAAATTAATCATTAACTATTACGACCTAAAACTAAATTTATTTGATGCACAGAAAACCTTCAATTTGGTCATAAACTTTCTTGTAATAACCATGTGCTATGTATTTAAATAGTAAATAGGTATTAAACCGCGCTGTCTCTTTGAGCGTCCGACCAAATATGTCAAAATACGCACACACTGCACACAACTGACGACGTGCAACGATTTTTCTTTTTGATGTACCGACAGACGAGCGAATTTGTCCGCAAGCAAACGCATACATTCGACAAGAGTCTGGGGAACAGATTTGTAGGAGCTCCGAGTTTACACGATTGGCATCGACAACGCATGTAACGCTCTTGTGTTGTTCGACCGAGTAGAGTTATACGTTTAGGGTTTTATTTTTAAATCTGTTGTCAATGAGATTTTAGATCACAGAACTTTGTTAAGTACTAAATTAAATTAAATTTGCTTTTATAAACTAGTTTTGGCGGAAGTGATTAACCATTCAGAGGTGCGTGTTATTATTATACTTAAAACGCTTTCAGTTTTCCGTTACAAACACTTAGGTAAAATTAACATTATTTCTAGGAGAAACAAGATCAAATGGTTTGATCGCACAATAATTTTTTCATTGTACAATAATTAAAGGCATAGTTTATACCATAGAGGTGAGTTAAAAAACCTAAACTATGGATGATCATCATGATTTAATTTAAAAAACAAAATATAGGAAGAATGCTTGTGTTACGTATTAAGTGGGTGGCTCAAATTATAATATAATTAATAACCTATTTTATAATTTCTAAAATTTAGAGAAGTTAAACAAAAAAAAAACAACTGCGGAGCTTGTTGAGGACATTATAGTCTAGCTATGGTGACAAGATATATATTCTTTTGAAGAGTCAAGTTCTCTTTTTCAGGTCCATGAACTCTGTATTGTAACTATTAATATATGTACGACAAATATACTCTATTTTGAGAAATATGGTCGTGTTTTCTAAGTTACTATAGACGTTAATGAAGTTCAGTTGCCGTTAACTTAATACAAAGGGTACGATTTTTTTTAGTTTTCAGTTGGTTCATATTTTGAGGTAGACAGAGTTAAATTAAATAAAGTATATTTTTTTAATTAAAGAAAAGAAAAAAGCCATATTTTTGTAGCTTAAAATTTTTAGAGTGTTTATACAGGTTGTTTAAAAAATATTTGTTAAAATAGAAACTGACTCTGGAAGAAAAAGTTATAATTATTTATGTATACAGGAAATATCAAAAAGAAAAACATATTATCATGCAAAAATTGAAACAGTAAAAAAATTCAAAATAATTTATAAAACGATGGTTACAAATATACAGGTTAGGAAAAATGAAAGCTAATATGTTCACCTTGTACTATCAACAATTTCTGGTAGCGGCCAGACATACTAAAGATAATACATTTATGTGGAACACTTTTTCATTTTCTCTGCACGTATTAGATTTGGAATGATTTGTGGTTGATTTTTAATTGTTTTAAATGTGTGTTTTAGCCTACTCCTAACGTTTTTAATAATATTTTTACCCGGAGATCGTGCCTGGACCGCGTACCAATCGGGTTTATTCTATTATGTTGATAATATTCGTTAATTATGGCTCCTTGAATAGGTATTGCAACACCATCAATGAGTATAAAAGTGCAGTATTTACCGGTTCCTCCGTCGATCGCCGTTATTTTTTTGTGTTTATATTTACATTTACAAGTTTTTAGAGACCTGTTTGATACAGTGACTATTCGTGTGTGGTATTTTGGAGTATTACGAATAAATGGATTATCCAAAACGCTTTTTTGATCAGTAAGTAAAAATATCGCAGCAAATTCTTACTTTTGCAGACACACATTTTGCCCTAATTCGGAGATGATGCTGTATCTAGTTATTAATGAACGAAGTTAAGCTCTGTGTATCTGCTTCACTCTTACCTTATCAAATTTGTATACAAACATTCCAAACTATTTTTCCGATATCGCCTTGTAACACTTTAAAATCCTCACCCGTTATTATTGTTAAAATTATTTATAAATACACATTATTCTACTACTTTTAAATTAAATTATGTGCATTAATTTCGTGTTTTTATTATTTTTGTATTATATTACTTGTTAAAAAGTATTAATAGATACACTTATTTAACTCTTTCTTTGCAAAAAGTAGTTAAAACGTCTATTTCCCTCGTATGGTGCATGACCATGCACATAACATAGCAAGATCTACCACTGGCACCCTGACTACAAAAGTATGATCGACCTTTTTCGGAGCTTTCACAAATCTGTTCCCCAGACTCTTGTATACGTGCGTCGTTCATACTCTTTACGTCCACACTAAGCGACAGTTCGTCGTCGTAAGGCCGTACTCGATCGTGAGTACGCGGCAGAAGAACAAAGCGTGCCCGTAAGCAAACGCATACGTTTGTTATCCACGTACACACTAGGGGAACGCATGCGGTTTTCACGATGCGGCCGTATGCGTTCGCTAAGTGAGTACGCACCTTGAGACCTTTGGCGGTCTTCCTCACCACTGTCAGAATTTATACATGAAAAATCACGACGCGGGATGGGAGACGGGAACGATAAATGCTTTTGCTTTGTCTATTGTAGTAAAAAGGCCAAAATGTGTAATTGCAAGGTCTCCATTTAATTTTTACAAGGTATGTACTATTTATTAGATATATTGAAAGTATTAGTAGTTACTATTTTGTTTCCAAATATTCTAAGTTAGGGTTAAGTACGGCTAAATAATAATTCTTTAATTTCTTAACCTTTGTTTTAAATTTGCCTAAACCATGGTTTATAGATAGATAGTTGGTCAACCGTGGCCATCGAGAGCTCCTGACACCTGAGTCTATTATGGGAATCTTAGTTTATAAATGAACCTAGAAATTAGGTGGAGGGTAAGCGGGAGCGATGAGATTGAAGTGGGTTTACATTGGTTTGAATAATTAATAACCAGTAACTATGTTTACACATTTGTCTTTTTTAATGTCAGTTTTAAATTATGGGCACCGAATTTCTTTCACACACACAGTTAAAATCTTTAATTCGAATAGATTAAAAACAAATAGTAATAAGATGAGGAATATAAACTTGTATTATAAGTGTTAGTTACATTTTATAGTTTCTGAAAAATGTATCTAGAGAAAAATAAAATCATAACGTGTTCTCCTATAATTTGTTCTATTATAACGATACAAGTAAAATTTGGTTTAGTTTAAAGTACCTATTCAGAAAAAAATAAATTGAATAACTCATGTTCAGAAAAAAAATAAAATTAAAAAAGTATATAGAGGGCAAACACAGAAAACATATAACAGAGACCTATTTTTTTAGTTTTAAACATGTCATTTCGAAATTTCGCATACTTATATTATTCGATATGAGACAGATTTATGATAAAAACATTTTTTTTCTTCTGGATTTACCGTAAATGACCTCTAGTTTTTCATTTTAAATACGGTTTTATTTACAGGATATCGTGTTCAAAGTGAAAATAGCTATATCACGATACATTATAAGTTGACTTTGGTTTACAAAATGGCGGGTGAACACTCATTTTTTTGCAAATTAAACTTTACCGGTTAATAAAAAAAAACAGTTATATATAAAATAATTGTTTTAAATAGCTTAAAATAAACTTATTTCTTCATTTTTTCGAACACTGATCTAAAAATCTTATTATAATATTAATTATATTAATAGTCATATGGCGATGATCTGGTAACCTTTTGGTAAAAGTCCAATATGGAGAAACGAAACTAAATGGCGGCTCATTGAAATGTTCCAAAAATTATTATTAAAAAACAATTTCTTCAATGTATCTCAAATTTTGTACAAAAATCAAATATTATGTTGGAATCAATTGGTAACATTTTGGTACGAACCCAAGATGGCGGAACAAAATGGTGCCTTAATAAAATATTTAAAAATTCAGCCTGAAAAAACTGCTTAATGGTTTGATTTCAAATTGGGGGCCATAACTAATTGTGGTATAGGGATCAACTAGTAAAACTGTGTTACTAATTCAAGATGGCGGACAAATATATTGTTTGAAATCACGAAAAAAATCACCCTCTCAGGTCTGTAGGTCTGTATATATATATATATATATATATATATATATATATATATATATATATATATATATATATATATATATATATATATATATATATATATATATATATATATATATATATATATATATATATATATATATATATATATATATATATATATATATATATATATATATATATATATATATATATATATATATATATATATACAGGGTGATTCATGAGGAAATGTCAATACTTCAGGTACATGTTCAGGACCAAAAAATTAACATAAAAGTCTATATAAATAAGTGTCCGCAAGGCCTTAGTTCTCGAGATACAGGGTGTTAAAGTTTTTATTTAATTTTCCTGTTTTTTAAATAAAATCTATGATAATGTAAATAATGGAGTGAAAATTGATATACGGGGGTTTTTTGCTATGACAAATTCTAATCTAATATTAGTATTGTTCTTAGTTGTATGGGGCGCCACCTACATGTCTTTCTACTCCTTCGAGCAATCACAACTTTTTGGTACAGTCTTGTATTACATTTGTGAGTAAAACAAATTATTCCCTTGCCATTTCTACGTCAAAAAGGTATACCTGTTAAAAGTGGATACGAGCCACCATTTTCGAAATATTTGGATTTAAAACAATTTCGGCGCATGTAATTTTTTATCGCAAAATTTTAAAAGTTTGTTATTTTGTCCAAATTTAAACGCATCTTGGCACAAAAGCTTTGAAATGAAAGACTAACACATTTTTTGAGGTGTGTATTCAGTGCCTCAGACATAAACTAAACAAAAGGTATTTGATTTTTATTAAAATTGTTATTAAGTTGTTTTTAATAAAATCTAGGTTACGTTTTATAATTTTCAAAAATTCCACCATTTGCTTCTAAGCATAGGTCAGCTCTATAGTATATAGCTCGGGTTGCTCTGTGGATACATTCGGGCGCATTTCTTAGTGTTTGTGCTGCGTTTGTTATCCGATCCAATAATGCTTCTCTTTTATTTACTTTAGTGGAATATACCAGTGATTTGAACCATCCCCAAAGACAATAATCCAAAGGATTAAGGTTTGGCGATCTAGGTGGCCAATTAAACGGACCTCCCCGACCAATCCATCGGTTTGGAAAGTTTTGGTTTAAAAAATCTCTTACAAGTAAACTGTAGTGTGCAGAGGCTCCATCATGCTGCAAATACATGTTTTGTCTTACATTAAGGGGAACATCTTCTAAGATTTCTCAAGTGATTTTCAAGAAAGTTTAAATATTTTTCTCCTGTAAGACTACCATCGATTATAAATGGACCAAATTAAATGACCATGTAACATTCCACACCACACATTAATGCTAAATTTATGTTGGAAATTATGTTCTACTGTCGAGTGAGGATTTTCATAGGACCACCGGTGTTCATTGTGAAGATTATTTATACCATCACGCGTGAACTGTGCTTCATCAGTGAACAAAACATACTTAACCTTCGATCTTCATTAATCCAGTTACAGAATGGCATTCTCAACTCAAAATCACCCTCCTGCAAATGTTGAACCCGTTGTAAATGAAATGGGTATAAACAATTAATGTGAAGATTTCTCCAAGCAGACGATTGTGTAATTTGATAAGTCTCTGCAATCCGCCTCCTTTTTCCTTTTTCAGATTTTTGCGTTTCATGCTCTCTAAAAGTAGTTAAAATAGGGGAGCGCCTCCTCCTCCACCTCTTCCTCTCTCTCATGTCCCTCATTCTTATCTCCCTCCCCTTTTATTCTCATTCGCATCACATTTTTAATTTTTTCTCTTTGTCCTCCCACATTTGATTTTGCATTCAAGATCATTTTAGTATGCTAAGGTACGAGTGACTGTTAAAAGAAAAAAAATCTGTTGAATAAATCTATTAATAATATTAAAATAAAATGAGTGAATCAGTTGGAGAAAGAAATCGATCCATTCCGCTTCAGACAATTAGCCTCGAAGAAATTATACCAGGAGTTCGAGAAGAAACTATATCATTAGTTCGAGAAGAAGAAAATGGGATTGTTTTAAAAAATTTGAACAAAACTGAGAGTGAAGAGAAAAAAGTGTTTTGTGCTATTTGTTTTGAAATAATCGAATATTATGATTCATGTAGACCAAATACATGTTCCCACATTTTTTGTTTAAAATGTATTTTAAGATGGAATGATGAAAATTGTTGTTCTATAATGGTAAACAATTGTTCTGTATGTCGCACTAGATATTACTATTTGGTACAAATCTTCAAAGATGTAATTAGACATCATTTTGTTGTAGTTTTAAACAGAGGATAATATTTTTCATAATTTGTGTTTGTGAAAACTCTGGTCAAATAAATTTGTAAAAAGTAAATGTAAATATATATATAATAATTGACACACAGTTTTTCCTTTTCCTTTTCGTATATTGAAACGACAATATTCTTTAAGTGTTTTAATACATACTAATTTGTTATGGTTTAACATTTTAAAATAAACAGTGGAAATTAACAGTTATTATTTTGTAATTATACTAATAATAATATATTAATATATTTTTTTCCTTTTCCTATATTGAAACAACAATGTTCTAACAAGTTTTTTAATACATACTAATTTTCACATTACATAACAAAACAATTGTTATGGTTTAACATTTTTAAAATAAACAGTGGAAATTAAAAGTTATTATTTTTTAATTATACTAATAATATTAATATAATTTGCATCAAGTAAGAGAAAACTCAATTGAATACAGAAACAAGCGTCAACAAAATTGTATGCTAATATACGAGCGCTTGTAGTGGCAGTTGACATAATCTACACATTCTTTTTACATATGATTAGCTATTTCATTTTTGGTTCTTGTTGCAATAAAAAAAATACAGGGTCAGATGTTAGAATAAAAAGAAGTATTTTGCATATAGCACTGAAAATATATAACCGCTTGTAGTAACAGTTGACATTTTTTAAAATTAATATTGTTGACGTATTTTACTTATTATCTTTACAATTTATGTTTAAAATTAATATTTTTGACATAATCTACCCATTACGTTTATAACCTATATTTAAAATTAATATTGTTAAAATAATCTACCCATCACCTTTACAAACTATGTTTAATATTAATATTTAACAACATAATCTTCCATCTATTTTTTTCGTTTTTATTGCAGTAAAAGCAAACAGGTTCAGGAATTAGTAGAAAAAGACGTATCCTACAAATAGCACAATGTAAATCAGAAGCACTAACAACATAAGCTCTTTTGTAGTGGCAGCTCACATGATCGAACTCCCCTCTCCGTAAATATCTCATGTGAATTGCACTACAAGGAAGGCAAATAGCAAATGTTCCTATTCGACTTTCAATTTTAGTGTAGCTTTGTATAACACATACATCTTTTTCTTCAAAATTATTAAATAATTCACTAGCCCTAAACTTGCTTACTTTTACGTCAGCCTCGGTTCCTAAATTTAGCAGTTGCCCATCTATGTCTACTCCTTTGTCAATTTCCTGATCATCTTCCTCCTCCTCAATATAATTAATGTCGATGTTAAACAAGTTAATAAAAATTTCTTCTCTTTCTTCAATTTGAGCGGCGATCTCCACATTATTCGCCCCCCTCCCCGCTCCGCCAACCCCCCATAAGAGGGGGACCCCCCTTAACTCCCCCCCACCCTCACCCCATCTTCTTTCTCCTTTTTTCTTTTTCTCCTTTTTCCTTCCTTCTCCTTTTTCCTTCCTACTCCTTTTTTTTTCTTTCTTTTTTAACCTAACCTAATCTAAGACCCCCCTTAACCTCCCCCATCCTCACCCTATCTTCGTTCTCTCCCTTCTTTCTCCTTTTATCTTTTTCTCCTTTTTCCTTCCTTCTCCTTTTTCCTTCCTTCTCCTTTTTTTTCCCTTGCTTTTTTTTTAACCTAACCTAACCTAACCTAACTTAAACTAACTTAACCTGAAAAGGGTAGCCGGGATTTGAGTCTCGGGAATTCAGGGGTCCGGGTGGAGGGGGGGAGGGGGAAGGGGGGGTAAGGTCGTTGCTCGGCTTCGGAAAGTGGTTGTATGATTGTCGTTCAACTTTAAGTAGGACATATGTGATCAACTTTTTCATATAAAATCGCCTCGGCGAAGAGACGAATGCAATTGATTTCTGCATTCACACTATGCAGGGCTCGCGAGTTTTCTGGTGTTTTCATTGTGTCTATTTAGTAATTTTTTAATTTTTATTTCTAACATTTTTATTTGGCAAAATTTAATTCTTATTTATATTGGTAACATTTTTATTTATATTTGTGAAACTTTTATTTGGTATTTTATTTATTATTACGATTTTTTTCATACTGGACAATTTTTTGGCATCGAGTAGCAAAATTATTGACAATGACTTTGATTTATACACATGTACTCAAATGCAAAATTTTGCAAACCAACAAAACAATTAAACAGACGTATTTACAACTAGTCAACAACAAACTATTCAGGACTTGAATGAAATTATTTACAATAGCCAAGTTCAGAATAATGCCAACAAACAGAACAACGAAAAATATTTATTTACAGCTACTCAACAACAAACTCTTGACGATCTTAATGACATTATTGACAACAAAACGGACTTAATTACAACAAAAACTAAACAAACTCTTAAAGAACTGAATGACATTGACGAAAATCAAAATTCTAGCTGTGAGGATATTGTTTGTTTTTAAAAATCTAATCCAAATTATTTAACATTAAAATCGCCAATTTGCTCTCCCTTTTTGTTTAGTGAAAATTCTGATTCGGAAGAAGAACAAATTGATCAAAATTTAACTTCGGCTAATCTCCTAATAATTTAACATATGATATTGTAAATTCTCATTCGCAAGAAAAACAAATTGAAGCAAATTTAACTTCGGATATTTCTCTTAATAATTCCCCAGTTAAACAAAATTCAATTTCGAAACCATCATTTATTATTAAAAAAAAATTAAAATTAATAAAAAAAATAAAAAACAAGTAGCAAACCTTAAGTGTCTGGGTTTCGCTATTCAAAATTTAACTGATTTGATCACAATTAAACAGGGAGACGCAAGTACGGTGAATTATGTTAAACAGGCCTTTGACAAATTAGTTGACTCATTTGAAGAAATGGATTCATAAAGTCAATTAATTTCTATTGCTTTTTTCAAAATTTGACTATAGCTAAATAAAAATGCACAATATTAATTTTATTATTATTATCCAGAGAACTTCAAAAATGCAATTGCTTTTTTCGAAATTTGACTATAACTAATGCACAATATTAATTTTATTATTATTATCTAGAAAACTTCAATGCATAAGTGTATAACATGTAATAAATTCTTCACTAGAAAGGATAATTTATTGCGACATATTAAAAAACATGTTTGCGGAAATTCCACAACACTCACTAGTTGTTTGAAACAACCAAAGCTTGTTAAAGGTAAGAACATTTTATTTTTCATGTTTTATTTTGTAAAATATTTTTTTTTAATTTATAGATTATACAAATATTGTAAAATATTGTAAAGAATGCAAGAAAAATATAAACCAAAGTCTATGGGGTGGACATCTTCGATCTAGTGTGCACAGAAACAATTCCAAAATAGGCTTGGAGGAAGGTGTTGAAATTATCAAGTCGGCATTCAGGGAACGAATAATATCTTATAGGATTTTCTCACCCCAAAACTTCATAAATGTGAAAGAATATATTCAATATTTGGAATACAAAATTGTACATCTAATAGATCAAGAACTGCAGAAACATAAATGTATCAAGCTAAAAATGGAAGTCTTCGGTTTCTATTTTAACCCCAGCAGCGACAGCTATGATGTCAAATCTTTTAATGTGCCGTTCCAAGTCATTTGCCAGGGATATCAGATAAAAAAACTTTTAGAGCAAATCTGCACCATTATTGACCAGAAAGCTGACGAATTTGCAGAAAGAGATTCAGGTAAAGAATTTAATTTCTATTTTACAACGGCAACAAAAAAATTAATTTTTTAATTTTTACGTTGCAGGATGGCCTTTGATGAATTTACTTCATTTGGAAATTAATGTTAACAAGCACAATCCGCTGAGAGCCTCATCTTTTATCGAACTTTCTCAAGAGATCAAGAGACGTAAGCTGTGATCAACATTAGGAATGATGACAACTTTTGCTTCGCCTGGGCAGTTGTGTCTGCTCTTCACCATCCAAGCGGATTAGATTTTGAAACTTCATCCTACCCACACTACTCTTCTGTTTTGGATGTGTCAGGTATAGAATTTCCAATGTTGCTAAAGAACATTAAGATTTTTGAAGAAAAAAATAACATTTCTATTAATGTATATGGATTTGAAATTATAAATCCTAAAAAGGGGTATGAAGTAATTGGTCCACTTTATTATTCATCGAATAAAAAAAATCAACATGTCAATTTATTGTTAATAAGTGATGACGATGAAAAAACTTTTCATTATTGCTATATTAAAGATTTATCAAAATTAGTTTCTGCACAAATGTCTAAACATCACGGAAAAAAATATATTTGCGACGGTTGTTTACAATATTTCCCTACGGAAGAAAATTTATTACAACACAATAGCTATGATTGTGATCATTTACGAATTAACCTACCTTCTAAAGAATTAATAAAAGATAAGTTTGGAAACTATTCATATGATAATATTTTGAAATTTGTAAATTATCGTAAACAAATGAAAGTTCCTTTCGTGGTGTATGCAGATTTTGAATGCATTTTAAAGCCTTTAAATAATGACAATGTTGACAAAAATTCTAATACTTCATACACCTTAAAACAATATGAACATATTCCACATTCATTTGCCTATTACATTAAATGTTCCTTCGACGATAATTATTCTAAATTTGAAAGATATAGAGGTCAAAATTGTGATACATTATTTATAAATTCTTTAGAAAGAGACGTGTATAACATATACAATAAATTTTTAAAGGTTCCTAAAAAGATGATTCCTTTGAACGAACTGGACAAAATTTATCATAACTATGAATCAGTTTGTCATATTTGTAATAAATCTTTTTTAAATGACAGGGTTGCAGATCATTGTCATATAACTGGTCTTTATAGAGGTCCAGCTCATTCACTCTGCAACATAAATTACATTACATAATTTGCGTAATTATGATTCTCATCTATTTCTTAAAAAATTATGCTTAAACAAAGAACAACTAACAGTTATCGCACAAAACAAGGAAAAATATATTTCATTTGAAAAGCTTATTCATGTGGATAATTATTTTGATAAAAAGACACAAAAGGCTAAGAAAAAAAATATATCGTTAAGGTTCATTGATTCTTTTCAATTTCTATCCTATTCTTTATCAAAACTCTCTGCAAGCTTAAGAGATGAACAATGTAAAGAAATAAAAAAAAATTCAATGATGAAGAAAGATTTAAACTTATTCGCCAAAAAGGTGTATTTCCTTACAATTATATTGATGATTATTCAAAATTAGAAGAACAACTTTACCTCAGAAAGAGCAATTTTATAATACTTTAACGGATGAGCACATCAGTGCTGCAGAATATCAAAGAGCTGTAAAGGTTTGGCAATTGTTTAAATGTGAATCTCTTGGTCAATACTCCGACCTTTACTTACTCTCTGATACTTTACTTTTGGCAGATATTTTTGAAAATTTTAGAAGCACTTGTTTATCCACATATAAGATCGATCCAGCTCATTTTTACATTTTTCCAGGTTTATCCTGGGAGGCGTGTTTGCGTTAAACTGGAATAGAGTTAGAATTGTTAACAGATCCAACATTTTTCAAAAAAAGCGTTCGCGGTGGTGTGAGCTCTTGCATTTGTAGAAAATCTGAAGCTAATAATCCATTTCTTTTAAATTTTGATCCTTTAAAGCCAACTAAATACACAATTTATTATGATGCAACAAATTTGTATGGTTATGCAATGTCACAGCACATTCCAACGGGAGATTTTGTTTGGTTAACAGATAAAGAAATCAACGATTTAAATATTATGAATATTTCTAAAAAATCTAATAAAGGATATGCTTTAGAAGTTGATTTAGAATATCCTACAAGTCTACATTCCTATCATAACGATTTTCCGTTTTGTCCTGAAAACTTTAAACCGCCAAATTCTAAATGCATAAAATTAATACCCAATTTAAATAATAAATCAAAATATGTTATTCACTATCAGTTATTAAAACAATGTTTGGAACATGGACTCAAGTTGACTAAAGTTCCTAGAGTTTTACAGTTTTCTCAATCTGATTGGTTGAAAAAATATATAGACTTGAATTCAAGATTAAGAAATGATTCAAAGAATGAATTTGATCGTAATACTTACAAGTTGGCAAATAATAGTATTTATGGCAAGACTATGGAAAATGTTGATAGGAGAATTGACGTAAGACTTGTTACAGAGTGGGAAAAAAATAGAAGAAAAGATGGTGCTGAGAATTTAATTGCAAAACCATATTTCAAGGACTTAACAATATTTTTTGAAAACTTGGTAGCTATTCAAATGCAAAAGATTCAAGTTACTTACAATAAACCAATATACGTAGGCTTCTCAATATTAGATATATCTAAAACTGTCATGTATGATTTGTTTTATAATTTTTTAAAACCTCTTTATCAGGAAAATATTTCACTTTTATACACCGATACCGATTCGTTCATTTTAGAAGTCACAACTCCAAATATTTATTCTGACATGATAAAAAATATTCACAAATTTGATACATCTAATTATGAATTTGGTAATATTCATGAAATGCCTATTACAAAGTCAGTTATAGGTAAATTCAAAGATAAATATGCTGGTGAACCCATTACTGCTTTCTTTGGTACTAGAGCAAAAGCATATTGTATTAAAACGGAAAATAGTTTAACAAAAAAAGCAAAAGGTATTAAGAAAAGTGCCATTAAAAAGCAGTTGGATTTTATTCATTATAAAGATGTTGTTGAAAATCATTCTAAAACCTTTTGTTCAATGTATGTTTTTCGATCTAGACAACACACAATTTTCACCGAATTAATTAATAAATTGGGTTTGAGTTCTGAAGATGATAACCGGTATAAAATTCCGTATAGTTTTAATACATTAGCTTGGGGACACCAAGATATTGCTTTGTATCAATGGAATGCACAACATATATTTATGTAGATATTATAAGATATTTAAATTTGTTGTTTTTGAAACCAAAGTTAGTCTTCATAAGCCTTTCACAAAATGTGCTTAGAAACTTTTGACAAAGAAATTGATAACAGTTATTTTCAAACATATGAAAAACGACTTTCCACTTTTAAGAAATGGAAAGGAAAATTGAGACCAGAAGTGTTGGCTGGAGTTGGCTTTTACTATATTTCAATCAATGATATTTGTAAATGTTTTTATTGTGGTGTTGAAATTTTTGATTGGTTAAGTTATGATGATCCTATTGTGGAGCATAAGAAATTTGCTAGGAATTGTGATTTAAATAACTGTTTATGGAAAAATAGGAATCGAATAATTGTAACCATTCAAAATAAGTCTTCAAGCTACATATTTTATATAGTATTATTAATATCCTTATTTATGAACTTTTACATAGATTATAATTAAGTATTTTATTGTTATTTTTTTACAACTGCTTTTGCTTTCGTGGTGAAAGTATATGCTTAATGTTAATAAATTTGGAATATAATTATTAATTTGTTTCAATGACTATCAGTAGATCGCAATTCATTCTTATTCATTTTATTTTCCAAAATGTTTTTTATGTTGATCATCCCCCTGGCGTAACACTGTGTGAAATAAGTTTTTCTAATAAAACAGACGTCACTCTAAGTAAGTATTGTAAATTTATGAAAATTGGATTAATTAACAATAGTACAATTAGTTGGATGGAACGAATAAATGGAGATGAAAATGCAAGTAAATTTTTTAAAATTTTGTATCATTATCCAAATCGATCTATTTTTCATACAAATTGGAGAGTTTAAAAATAACCAGTTACAAATTATAACCTTCAACTGTATCAATTATTATGACGGATTCAAAAATTATTACTTTTCCATCATTAGTGTTACATTAAACTTTGCATTATTTTTATACATTACCATTTTAATTATTTATCTTTATTACAAATTTCGAACTGGAAATCTATTTTTTCATTAATCCATTTTAATCGAAACTTTAAAGAAAGTGGGGATGAGAATATTTAAGTACAAGAATAACGCAATATGTTTCAGTCTCGTTTAGTCATTATGAACAACGCCGTGGTTCACAAACCTTTAGAAACGCTTCTTAATTCAAAAATTTATTTTTTAAATAATTCTTTGTCAAAATTTGTTCTTGTTGGCATTAGTTTAAATGATTTTTCTCCAAAAATTGTAATTGGTGGAAAAACTGGATTTTTAATCGCACCGAAGAAAATTGGAAAGACATTTGTGTTCATCAAGGAATTATTGTAAACAATTTCTACTTTCCTCAAGTTGATCAAACCAGTGTGAAGATAAACAACATTCATCTGCAGGTCCAGACAATAAATGATATCCCTGTTCTGCAAATTACAAAAGGCCCAAACTTCATATACTCAGGACAAGAGTCTTTGGATAATTTGTGGCGATTGAAGGAAATTATTGATTATAGATTATCTATAATTAAAAGGCAAGAATTCAATACATATTTCAAAATATTTCAAAATAATATTTCAGCTGATTGTGGCGACTTGTGTACGCATGTTTATAATATAATCAGTCCAATCCTAACAGTGAAAATGTTTCAACTATGATGGAATTACTTGCTTTATATCCTGAAGAAATGGAAAACAAATTGAAGCAAAATGGAACAAAAAGAAAATATTACGAAGAAAACAATGAAAATGGATCAAAAAGAAAATATTACGAAGAAAACAATATATTTTCTGGAAGAGAACAATAAGGTGCATGTGTTAGTGAAGTGGAGCTTTGCTTACAAACAAGCCCGTAGGAGTAACTTTCAGATGTGGTACTTAGATAGACTCCGTTTTGAAAAAAGAATAAATGATTGTAAACCTATTCTAGATTCGATATTATCTGAAGAACATAGAAATAAAATATATTTGACACGTTTTAATAAAAATTGTATTTGATGTTTTACTTAATAAAATTTTAATTTCTTAAATGTGAATTTTATTTGAAATTAATTAGCACATAAGAGTAGGTACTTTTCAGACATTGTAATTTGTATCAGCTAAAGCATAAAGTGAGGAACAGAAATAAAACAAATTTAACTAAAATTTAATTTCAATTTAATTAAACAATGTTTTTTTTATCAATCCATGTATTATATTTTTTATCAAGTCCTAACCATTTCACATAAACTTTGTTTCCTTTCCTTCTCAAAATCTTCTCAATAAGATACACATCGGTATGCTTTACTTTTAGTAATTCTTGCTCATAAAAACCACCCAGAATGTCCTGATTATCTTCGTCTTGAATTAAATATGTCCAGGGGTTTGTCATCTTAACTTCTTTAATGTGGAATATCTCATTTGACCAATTTGGTGTGTAACCTTTCGAAAATGCCTCTCGATGCTTGCTTATGCGTACGTGATCACCCACTTTAAACTTTGGAGATTTTATATCTAACGTTTTAGCATGAGTAAATGCAGATTTCAAGATTCTCTTTTCATTTGTTTTATTTACTTGTTTTGGCTTCATTCCTATTGAAGAATGTTTTGTATTGTTATATTCTTTTACAATATCCGCTAATATATTAAACCATTTGTAATTTCCTTGAATGCTAAATATTTTCCACATATTATTCTTTAAAGTCCTGTTCACTCTTTCTACTATACTCGCTTTCAAATTGGAAAACTATAATGCTTAATTCGAAATTGTTGCATCAAATTTTGAAAATTTACATTGAAAAACTTTCTCCCTCTGTCCGTTTGCAAGTTTTTTGGTGGAGTTTTTGCACTGATTTATATTTTTTTCATTGCCGCTGTTACGTCTTTTCCAGATTTAGATTCTACCGGTTCGGCCCAAACATACTTAGAAAATACATTTATGGCAATCAAGATATATTTAAATCCCTTATTAAATTTGGCATAGGGTAACATTTCAACCAAATCAGCATGAAAAAGATCATTTAACCCTTTCACCACCACCCTTCTGCGTTTGTAGGTTTTTCTAGCAGGTTTATGTAATTCATTAACGACTTGTTGTTTAACGGTTGACATGACAACAAACTTGTTTATTCAATTTAAAGGAAGTTCAATTTCTATGTTTTGTAATAATTCGAAATATAACTTATTATTCATTTAAAACTTTACTAATTTTAGTAATCTCCTTTTCTAACGCATTAAAGGATTTTTTTATCTCTCCAGTTAAGAAAGTAGTTGATC
Source organism: Kuschelorhynchus macadamiae (assembly GCA_030620095.1). Classification (NCBI taxonomy): domain Eukaryota; kingdom Metazoa; phylum Arthropoda; class Insecta; order Coleoptera; family Curculionidae; genus Kuschelorhynchus; species Kuschelorhynchus macadamiae. The sequence continues at coordinate 87,236 of JAUTXW010002778.1, forward strand.
TACTATCACTATTTTTGAATTACTCCTCTGTTTTATTTAATTCTTGTTCTAATTTCTTAATTACACTAGGCATTATCTTTCCAAAGGAAATATATTGTTGTTTTTCTTCCAAAGAGAGTTGGTCAATTGTTCTACTGTTAAGAATGCTATTTTGATTTCTTTTTTTTTTCATCATCTAACCTTTTTATAAAAGTTCTTAATTGTTTAATCTTTTACTTGTGTTTTTCAATTAGTACTTCTCTTATATTTGTTTCCATTATTTTATTAATTTTGTTGATATCATCACTTAGATTTTTGTCTTCCTTTTTAACATGTTCATTTAAAAATTGCAAATCTTTACTTATTTGATTTAGCGTTAGCAACTGTTTATTAACGTTTTCAATTGAGGTATAACATCCTTTAATTTGGTTTTCATACTTTAAAAAATTTTCATCAAAAACCTTAAGCTTTTTAGCAAAGATTTCATTATTTGTTTCATTTTCACCTAATCTCCTTTTTAAATTATTAATGTCACTTATTCCCTCTTGATTCTGTTTAATAAAATCTAACTTAAAATTGTTGAGAATTTTACTTTCAATATTTGAATAAATTGTATTTTCCAAAGAAGCAGAATTTATTAATTGACGTTTTGAAATATGGCGTCCAAATTTATCAACTGTCATGTTGAGCTTTCATTAAACAATAAATATGATTATATTTAATAGCTGTTTTTATAGTATAACTTTATCTTCTCTTAATTCTTCAATAATAGAGATAATCTCGTTACTATGAGCATTATTTCCCGCATCACTTGATGAAATTAATAAACGTAGTCTATCAACAATTTCGTTTACATTATTCCAGTATATATAGTCTGTATTTGATCTGTTTGTTTTGAAAATTAACCCCTTTCCTGTTGTTTTGGCTCTAGTTTGCAAAATAAGTCACCATGCTTTCTCAACTGTTTACTTAAAATTTTTTCGTCATGATTATTTACTGGTAAAGAGAATTTTTGTTTTTAAATCCTCATTCTTAATCACACTAGTAAAATTTCTAGCTGTAAAAGTATTTATACCAGAAAAATGTCAATGTGTTTTTAGTATAAAAAGAACTTCAATGACTGTGGGTCGGCATAAGTTGAAAAAAACTATCAAAAGACGTAATAGAAAAGGCTCTGGTTTAGTAAATAAATTAATTAGTAAACTACCCTTCGAAGTTCATATACCAGGATATAATTATTAACTAGAGGTGACGTTGGTATAAATTCATTGGATTCCGCTTGTAAAGAACACGATATATCATACTCTCAGGCTGAAGATTTATCAAGAAGACACATATCTGACCAAATATTAGAAAAAAAAGCCTGGGATAGGGTAAAAGCTAAGGATTCTTCTATTGGTGAAAAAATTGCAGCTCTAAGTGTTGCAGGAATAATGAAGGGTAAAAGAAAGTTCGGTTTGGGATTTAAAGATAAAAAGGGGGGTAAACTTAAATTAAGAAAAAAACGTATCATTCGAACACCCAAAAAAGTTGAAGGATTTCTACCTCTTTTGTTTCACATTCTTGGCGCCCTGGGTGCACTAGGTGTAGGCGCGGCAGGAATTGCTAAGGCAGTAAATGATGCTAAAGCAGCTAAACAGCAACTAGAAGAAATACATAGGCATAATATTGCAATGGAAAATGCTTCTAAGGAAGGCAAAGGATTATGTATTAGACCATATAAAGGAAAAGGACTATTTATTAGACCTTATAAAGGAGGATCAGTCAAAATGAAAGCAATCAGACAAAAAAAAACTCAAAATAAGTTTTCCAAAAAGAGCACTTACGAACAATGATATTATTAAATATGTAAAGCTGTTAAAAATAACTGGCTTTAGAGGTGTTTTTATGCTCGATGAACTTCCAAAAAAAATTAATCTGAAAGAGTGTGGTATTGCAAATTTGGATAAAAAACAAAATAAAGGATCTCATTGGACTGCTTATATTAAAAATAACAAACATGTACTATATTTTGATAGTTATGGAAATTTAAAACCACCTTTCCAACTTCTAAACTCTTATTTGTTGTAATATCTCATTCATAAATAAACTGCAATGTCCACCACAATTGCCATATTAGGAAACAGTTCTGTTTTGTCTGCTGTGTAGTGTAGTGACACCCTGTATTAGTTGTTCTCATTAAAGTTGCTTCACATTTATAATACAAGCGGAATAAGCACGCTGACGCTGCATCGCGCGCTTGGCAACGGTGTCCTACATCACGCATTCACCCACACCGAGATATTAGCCTTAACCCGAGTGGTAGCAAGTGCAAGGGTGGACCTTGTCGGTCCAGCCCTTGGGCTGTATATTGTTGATATTCTAAATAGAGTTATTGTTATTACCAACGTCTATTATTTCCATTGAACAAGAGTAACCAAGAACATTACATGGCGACCCTGCCGTAAAAGATCTGGCCTTAAAACATTCGTAAGTGGATCCTGCAATAAGTGTCTTAAAACCTGCTGTCAATACCACTGCATATATGGGCAAAATAAGACCAAAGGGCACTTCACTAGATAAACCAGACCAAATTTGATAAATAAGAAAAATTGGATGTTGAGGACCACCAGACCACCATATGGACCAGAAGGAGTTTTCTCTTTTTAGGTTTTTTTTAGGTCAAGATACAATAAAAATATATTTAATATGGAAATGGAAATTGCAAATTATGGTGTCAAGGACTTTAAAAATATGGTAAATTTATATATAGAAATGGAAATGTAGAAGTTGTTGGAATTTATAGAGTTTAAAGTATGTAAATATATGATAAGGATCTAAAAAATGCAAAATCGAGTGTGAGCAAAAGGTACTAGAATAATCAATAATTAATTCTTAATGATCATCTGGAACATATGGGCGTGTTCAATTTTTTTATTAAGTAGTGTTAAATTTTAGACTAGGGTGTAAACGAGGTATATTTTATTTTAAAATATTGAGTATTACAAAACCTAACAAATTTATTTCACGAACTGGAAGCAAGTGATAATTAATAATTATTATGTTTTTCTTAATCTCTCTATCTGATAAGGGATATTAATAAAATATTTTAAATAAATAAAAACAGACTCATATTGGACATTAGATGTTAATTAATCTAGATATTTTTTTTATGTTCGTAGGGTTATGCGAAAACGGCTAGTGCTGAGGATTACGCTATTTTATTAAATATCTTTTTTTTGTCTAAGAAAAATACATTTTACGTATTAATTGCGAATAATATGCAAACAAAACAATATTTGAAATTTGAATAACTAAACAAATTCAGGCTGTCCTAATTATTTTAATTTGTTACTAAAACAATTATTGCATTCCAAAACAATGCGATGTCACGTCTTACTAAACTAGGTGGATATTATTGAATTTATTGCTTAATGAGAATTAATAATTAAGTTCTTGGCTACTTTAAAATAAGAAAATTACTAAATAATTACCTAGCTAAAACTTTCTGTAGCTTTTGCAGTTGTCATATTATTGCTTCAATTTGGTTTTCATTGGTTCATTTGTAAAATAAAAAAATATATATAGATAAAGGAATACAACTCGGAGTACAATATGAAATCTAAGAATGACTTAAAATACATGGTTTGATGTTTAATAAATAAATGGTCATATACTATTAAACAGGAGCCTAGCTTAAACTTTTAAAACGAGTACTTAACAGAAATATGTAAATGCCAGTTTAATTTGTTGAAGCATGACTTACTAAAACGAAATATTTTTGCTTAAGTCACATGGATTGACAAATTGGCTCTTAATTCATAACTAACACAACTAACAATGTTCAGTTTTCATAGATTAAATATGTACTACAACTTCTTTGTACGGTATTTCAAATTTAATTCAAAACGTCATTTGTAAAATCAAATCAAATAATATCGACGGCCCCGTTTTATATTTTAATTTCGTCAGCTTAATAACTAATTCTTGATTGATTTTTCGTTCTCTACATTTTTTTTTAGGAAAAATTGTGCTAAAGACTAGAAAATTGATTATTTTTGCTTATTTATAGTGGTCAAATTATTACATTGTAAAAAAAAACCTGTTTTCTTTCCCGAAATATCACATAAAATAAGTTTGTAAAACTAACATTGCATAGTAATAAAAGCCAAAGTAGATGCATGAATTTCCAAGAAACCTTAATAATTTTTTAAATTTTTCATTACGCGTATTAAAAAAAAAAAACTTAAGTTCATTGGGTTCATAGCCTATATATGTTGCAATAAAAACCGAGTCCTAGATTTTCTGCTGACATAGTGATAATAGGATTTCGTCAATTAATTGTATTCAAGCAATTAAACAAAGTTATTTAATGTAGAATTTCTTATATTTATGTTTTCTATTTTTATATTGGGCATTAAAAATATATAATTCTATTGATCCACTACACTTAACGTATATTTTCGAACAATTTACAGAATATTGAAGAAATAATGTTTTCTTTTCCATATTTGGAAACTGGTAATTAATAACAGAAGATACATGTTATTTTTATTAAATGCACTGATATTGAACTGCAAGCAATATAATTCACACACGCAGTGGCTATCCTGGTTGGGAACTATATAAAATAATAATAAATAATAATATTAATAAATAACAAATATTATAATATTAATTAACTACATTATATATCATTGACGACAAGCCCCCCGGGTTACGTAGTTGTATGTGTTATTTAATCAAAGTCGAGCAACGTCTACCAAGGTATTAAGACGACTCAGCGTTACCATGTTGCCTCGCTGAATATTCACCAGGCACAGCTGAATAATCCCACAAATTCGCCATATTAATGAAAAAAAAATACCCCAGGTTGTCTTCCTTTTAATTTCAAGTGGATTTTCTCTAAATGACGAGGAAATTGTGAATATTTTTTTGAAGAAAATTTTCAGAAACTAAACAAAAAAAAATGTTAAAAAGAAATCTGAACATATATTATACCTAGTTAGAAAAAAAAATGGTTTTTCCTTTGTATATCTGTTTAAATTTTCTCTGAAAAGTCAATAAAAGAAGCTAACCCAGCCATAAAACTTGGGCGCTGAAAATACTGTTTATCAAATAATAATAATAAATTAAAAAACCTGAAAACAAAACACATAATTTGGTTATTCATTAGCATTCAAAAACATATCTAAGGCTAAACTATATTCTGCAGTAGTTTGATAAATGTTTAATGTTTACTTTAAAATACAAAATACAATGTTAAAATGACCATCAAAAAAAAAATACTTGACAACCCCGAGATAACTAAATAGGGTTACAAAAATAAATAAGAGCAGATTATGCAGCTTATGCTGGCTAAACGTTAGGTGGCTAGCACAAAATTCAGATACAAAACATATTCAATTATATTTCTAATACATTCAATAATTATTAGAGCATTAAAAATTTGAAGTCGAATTTTACCATAATTCTGTGACATAAATAAGTAAATTCATTAATAAACCAAAAGGGAAAATTATTAACGCTTACGCAACGAAAAGCTTATTTTATTAAAATTCTAAGAACTTAGACAGTAGCTCAGCGTATATGTGTAAAGTTACTTCTACTTAAGAAAGTTGTGAAATTAAGCCGTATTTACCTAAATATTAACAAAAAAAAAATTAGCGCTGATAAAATAAATCTCTGATCATAAATGCTAGATTTTTGTGAAAATATTACTTAACCTAAATGAATGTGTTATGATCAAAAGGTTGTTGTTAGGAATGGTAAAATATATGAGAATGGTTAAAGAATGTATGAGTATATAAAATGGAAGGTGCAGCAGTGAATATCATACTTAAATTGTTAGAAATTATACAGGATTGGTCTGATCAGCCGAAAATGTATAAAAGTTCTAAACGCGTATAGGTATTAGCTGGTCTGCATAGAAAGTAAAAAGAAAAGAAATAGGAGCACTTTCCCACTCATTAATGGTAATTTGGGCGTTAGCGCCATTATCTAAGCTATGTAGGCTGATGAAAGGGAGTGCGTGTCCTAAAAATAATATAAGAAATGATGAAAGTAGTGCTTAATGCACAATAGGGTACCCGCAGTCTAATAACGGTTATCTTATATACGTATCTAAAATCTAGTTTTAAATCGTACGAAATATTTAAGTCACGACGTCAAAAGTATTCATAGATACTGTTAAGTAGACTGTAAAAAAAAATAATAAGCCAGAAACCCCGATCAGCGTCTGACTTAGGTACGTCGCTGAGGGAACTGGAAAAAACTAAAATATAAATATATAAATAAAATGCATGCAAAAATATGAATATATAATATATAAAACGAATAAGGGACAAAGCAAGTAAAGTATAAGATAAGCAGTAAAGATTTCAAATCTTTTGGGAAAGGATTTACAAATGCGCTAATAATAATAATAATAATAATAATAATAATAATAATAATAATAATAATAAAAAGATAGTTATAATCAGTGAAAGTAACGACAATATTATTTTTTGAGAAAGCTACCCACGACGCAATGAAAATGAGCTTCTAAAGGTCTCAATCTTGTAATATATATAATAATTTGATTTTTGAAATTATTTAAAGCTAATATTACATAATAGTTAGAGTCTGAACAGAATATACATAATAATTAAAACTATTCAGTCATGACTTTAATAATTCTCTATATTATTCCATGTCAATAATACAGTAATATTCGAATTATCGAATTTAATCACTTACGATTTAACTAATAATACAGAAGGAATTTTGTCTCAATAATAATAAAACTTACATTTTATACTACCTTTTGCACACACCCCACTATATGCATATATAATATATAAATTTTTAAATAGTTACGCTTATTATTGGTGTATGGGTATAATTATTGACATTACTAAGTTGAAATTTTATTATAAGATATATTATGTCATGTATTGACTTTATTTTATTATTCATAGATTAATATATTATATTATGTATTTATTTATTAAATTGCTTATTTATCGTATTGGTTGACAAAGCTGTACAAAAAAACACTCATAATATTAACAATTATAAAAATATGTCAAAAACCCAAATAATTCATTTAAGCCTCAATTTAGCTCATAATACAGCAGTGTCCTTCACAAGTGCGCATAGTGAAAGCCATTACTGTCACATTTTAAATAGTTGTTTGTAAAAGTAGTGTCAACAGCTAATTAGTTATAACGAATTATTTTTTTGGTTATTTTGGTGTTTAGGTTGTTGTTTTGTGAGAATGATTCAACAGGTTTAATCATTCTTTCAAAAGGGGGAAGGTGTAGTGTAGTGACACCCTGTATTAGTTGTTCTCATTAAAGTTGCTTCACATTTATAATACAAGCGGAATAAGCACGCTGACGCTGCATCGCGCGCTTGGCAACGGTGTCCTACATCACGCATTCACCCACACAAAGATATTAGCCTTAACCCGAGTGGTAGCAAGTGCAAGGGTGGACCTTGTCGGTCCAGCCCTTGGGCTGTATATTGTTGATATTCTAAATAGAGTTATTGTTATTACCAACGTCTATTATTTCCATTGAACAAGAGTAACCAAGAACATTACAGCTGATTCTAATCCGCCCATACATTTAGAGGAAGGAAAACAATATTACCTGGGTTTAGCTGATTTTGAAACGTTTATGACTATTCCCAATATAAAAGGATATAATAAATTTTATATAGATAATAAAGTAATTGTTATTCCCGACGGAACTTATGACGTTACAGATATAGAAACATACATAAGAGAAAGTATAAAAGATTTATTTCCGAATGAAAAACATTTTTTCCTTTTAAAAGCAAATGTTAACACTCTAAAAACTTTTTTAATGTGTAGTAGAAAAATTGATTTTACCAAGGAAGATTCGATAGGAAAAATGTTGGGTTTTAATGGCAGGATACTAAAAGCTATGAAAGAGGAAGAATCAGATAATGTTGCAAAAATAACTAAGGTGAATGCCATTTGTATTGATTGTAATATTTGTGTCGGTTCTTACAGTAATGATAAACCTGTTCATATTATTCATCAGTTTTATCCAACTGTAGCTCCAGGCTATAAAATAGTGGAATCTCAATTCCATCGTTAGTTCAGAGCTTCACACATATCAACCATATATTTCTTCAAAATTCAATTACAATGATGAAATAAGGATCTCAATTCAAGAACTCGATGCTTACACTCTACCATCAGATAGTTTACTTTATATCGAAGGAAAATTAACTAATACAGAATACATATAAGAAAGAATTGCTATTTATTAACAATGGTATACCCTTTTTGTTCAGAGAAATCCGCTATGAACTAAACGGAATTACTGTAGATTCAATAAGAAATGTTGGATTAGCATCAACCTTAAAAAGCTACCTTTCCCACAATACCAACGAATGTTTAAAACTGGAAAATGCAGGTTGGTTTCCACATCGAAAAGAAGGTGATAAAATTTTAGTTGATAATGATGGAAAATTCTCCGTATCCATACCACTAAAAATGCTTTTAGGATTTTTTGAAGATTACAGAAAAAATATTATGAATATGAAACAGGAATTAGTTCTTATTAGATCAACTGATGATTTAGATGGTGTTATCTTCAAAGAAGATCCGGCACACCCTGTTAGTGCTCCTGACACTCCATTGGTTACTTTCGCTAAAATTTATTGGAAAGTTCCTCACATTCTAGTTGATATGCCACAACAACTTGCTCTATCAAAAATATTAGAATCAAATAAAGATATATTGATAGGATTTAGGAGTTGGGAACTTGTTGAATATTCTTCTCTAACCGAAACAACCCGTCACACATGGCCAGTAAAAACAACTAGTAAACTAGAAGCTCCTCGTTATGTTGTGATTGGCCTTCAAGAAAACAGAAAAGCGAAAATTGCTAAAGATATGAGTAAATTTGACAATATTACCTTGTCAAATATTAGAGTATTTTTAAATTCTGAAAGATATCCTTATCAAGATTTGTACTTAAATTTCGAAGAAAACAAATTTTCTGCTTTATACGAAATGTTTGCCAACTTTAGACAGTCTTACTAAGGTGTTCCAAATGAACCCATTTTTAATCCTGAACAATTCAAAAACATTAGTCCTATTACACATATTGATTGCTCCCATCAAAAAGAAACAATTCAAACGGGACCGGTGTAATGAGAATTGAATTTGAGACACACAATGCAATTAAAAACGATACTTCTGCTTATTGTCTTATTTTACATGACAAATTATTTAACTACAACCCTCTTACTAAAATTGTGAAACAATTATAAACTTTATCCCCACTTTTCATATTTCGATTTAAAGGGATTTTCAAAAGGTTTTAGTTTTAGTCATGACATCAAAACTACAACAACAAATTGAAAAATTTATTTTTAAAATTAATCAACTGAAAGAAGAAATTGCAAATTATTCAAGTAAAAAAATTCTCATTAACAAATTTGCTGCTTTGAAAATATGAGATTGATTATGGATATTCAAGGATTCAAGGATGAAAAAAATAAATTTATACCGAAAGAGCTTGCAGCTTTTGATGGTTATGAAATGAGTCATTACATTTTTAAAAAGCCTTTTCCAATGGAGTTTCTTTCACCTGATTGTCACAAGCAGGCGGTATGGCTAATGAAAAATCGTCATTGTATACATTGCAATAATGGATTTACTCCATTATATCATTTCCCAAAAATAATTGAAACACTTACGAAGAAAGCAGATTTTGTTTTTGTAAAAGGAACCGAAAAAAAAATTTATAGAGAAATATTCTAAAAAGCCTGTGATTGAAATAGATGAACAACCAGCGCTAAAGCTAATGGAACCAAAATGCTTCTATCATTCAAGATCACCTTGTATGTGTGCTTTGACAAATGTGTTATTTTTATATGAGAATTGTTTTAAGAATGAATAAAATTATAATAAAACTTAATTACATTTTTATTTTGCATTAACTAACCATGATTGAATACAATTAATATGATACCTTAAATCTAATTTTCTAAATTCATTTAAAAGTTCATACTCATTTTTATATTTTAAATAATCATTACAAAATTTAGCGGCTAATTTACATTGTTCCATTCGATCTATATTCTTAACGTATGCTGACAAATCTTGTGCTTCTGCGTCTTCTTCGCCTACAGTTGATAAATATTGGAAGTATGCAGCAGATATAATAAACTCTTCATACATTTCAGTAACCACTTGCTCCATTGTGAATATTATTAAATTTATTCTTCCTTTTCAATTTCTTGAAGAATAGTATCCTCGTCAATAAATTGCTTCAAGTCTTTTAAATAGTAACCAAAGCCAATATCTTTTAGATCTTGAATAAATTGAAAAAAATTTAATGTTTCAAAGTATTTGTTGCAACAGAGGGCAGCCTTTACGAATTCCGCAGATTGATTACAATAAAAGTCTATCCACTCCGGACCACTTGCCATAGAATATGAGAAATAGGTTTTTGAAAGATTACTAAATTTGTCCTCTAATAATTTAACTGCAATCAGCAACTCAGCCATTTAATTTATTTAACATAATATCTTAAATATGTGGGGGGACGTCTCTTGCGAATAGGATTAACTTTTCTTGATGATACCTGTTTTTTATCTTCGTATAATTGAAACCTCTTTTGGGTTGCAATAATAGCAGGTATAAATTGGCAATTTTCTATAAATTCTATTAGATGGCTTAATTCTCCTACAAAGTATGATTTCCCAAACGTATTGAAAAACGTAGTAAGACTTATAATTTCTTCTAAATAATCATCACAACAGTCAATTGCTTCCAAATAATCTCGTTTTAGTGGATAAAACATCTTGGTGTATTCATCTTTCGAAATCTCTTCAAAGAAATTGAGATATTTAACTTTTAACTGTCTGATAGATGTACCTAATTTTTCGCGATTACACATAATTCACTTATTACTTGACACATTTTTTCTTTTTGTTTTATACACAATTGGTGGAAAAATTCAAAAATAACTTTTTACGCAACTCGAGCACAGCTTAGTAAATGTGCCTCAGCATACTAAAATGATCTTGATGCACCTATTTATAAGAGTTAAGAATGCAAAATCAAATGTGGGAGGACAAAGAGAAAAAATTTAAATATGATGCGAATGAGAATAAAAGGGGAGGAAGATAAGAATGAGGGATATGAGAGAGAGGAAGAGGAGGAGGAGGAGGCGCTCCCCTATTTTAACTACTTCTAAATACCGAAAATATATTTTCTCAATTCCGTGGATCTATCTGTCTGTTCGTGGCATAGCGAAACTATTAATCCGACTGAATCCTTTATGGCGAAACAGAAGGTCAGCTAGTGAAATTAAAAAAAAAATTATTACCAATAAACTACTTATCCAATTTGACTCAAATTTTGCACAAAAATTAAGTATTATGAAAAAATCAACTGACATTTCCAATCCAAGATAGCGAAATAAAATGGCGGCCTAATAAAATATTTAAAAAACAACTGATTAGATTGATTTCAAATTTGTGCAAATATTAATTATGGAAAAGAAATGAACTGGAAAAATTGTCATACAAATTCAGAATGGCGGCCAAATAAAATGTTTAAAAAATCAACTAACAAATTTTTTTATTCAACTGACTTTAAATTTTGCAGAAAAATTAGCTGTGATAGGAAGGGATAAACTGCTACGAATTCACTATGATCGAACAAAATGGCGGTGTGTGTCGATGTAAAAACTAGTAGGCAGAAATTGGTAAATATTAGTAAGTTTCCAATATGATGGAACAAAATGGTGCCGAATATAAATGTTTGAAAAGATAGTATATATGTGCTATTAAATCACTATCTATCGAACTAAATTGGGTCATACTTCACTAATTCTAATAAAGGGAAAGATTCATAACAGAAGTTCCGGGTAAAGGAAATTTGCCGAATTTTAAAGATGTATCGCATATAACTTTTATTTTCTAGATGGCCATTTGGTGCCACTAGAAATATTAAACTAAATTGCTCTATTGACGAAACATGAAGTCAAACAAAATAATGAACTCTTTGTTACCGTTACCAAAAGTTTTTTAGATCGAAGTGTTTTAAAAAATTAAGAAATAAATTTATTTCGAGCTGCTTAAAACAAATATTTTATTCTGACTGATTTTTTTTTCATAAAGCTGCAATGGCTAATTTTCAAAATGGTTCAGCAGCCAAACCCGGTAAAACCGGAAATAGTATTTAATGGTTTTTTTCATCGACAATTTTCCTTGTATTGAGTAACGTATGTGTGGAAAATTTCAAATTGGTATGTTTAAAAATGAAAGGAAAAAATGCGGATTATCAGATGTCTCCTACGTCAGCTGGTATGTTAAAAATATGTATTTTCAACACAAATCTCCAAAACAAACTTTGTGATCCCCTGTTAATCATTTTTTTTGTTATTTTTAAGAAAATAATAAAACACTATACAATTTTAGCTCTATGTTAATTAGTAGTAGAAATTAACCGTTATAAAAATTGAAATTTCATACTGAGTAGTAAAATTCATATAATATCTAATGCCTGAACCAATAAAGATGGCAGTTTTAAATTTTGTATACTTTAATAACACTAAATGGTCTTTTTTAGTGCACGCTTTTTCTGTATAATTTTTTTAATCCAAATCACCAAAATTATAAGCACATTAAAAATACCTATTTGATATAGTGCGATTTTTTTATTAAAAATATACTGCATTTAGTACAAATATGACAATATATAAATATACAACCGAAACTTAAAGAAAAGACGTCAAAAGGCTTTTTTTAGGGGGGTGTCGTTTTTTTAACACGTTACCCATTCGAAACGGTGATATATTCTAGACACGGCCCTAAATTTCTGCGTAAAATTTTAGACCTTTGCCAGGCCAGGAATTTTTTCCTGGCTACACCAGTGCTTTTTCTACTGACTTAATTTTAAAGAGGGTTTCCAGCTCTCTTTAAAATTAAATTAGACATTTTCCATTATTTTTTTAAAAGCATTAATTTCATAGTGTGGACGGTCGACAGTTAATAGTAATAATTAATAAGTAACAGCAAATTTCAAATTTTGAATTTATACAATCAAATGTATCGAGTTCCTAATTATTTAAGTAGGTATCTGGCAAAATAAAGTTTAGAATTATCTTGTAATCTTGATATTGGTTAAGTCTATTTCACTACTAACAACAAAATCAACTTTGTAACTGAAAGGATTAATACGATTAAGATTCCAAGAAAATGTATGGCCTTTGTTGTCTATTTTTATCTTTACACGAATCATTTGTTGTGGTAGTTTTACCATGCTGGGTTGATCGATAGCGGCAACGCTGTGTTGCCGAATCGAAAAAATTGAATATCCAATTAGCTGTCGAAAATCGTGTTATCAGTTATTATGACATTCATCAGCGCATTTACATCATCAAAGAACGATAGTAATCTTGTTTATAGATGGGCATATATAAACGAGGATAATAACTTTCGAACAAAAAAAAAACAATAAATCTTAAAGGCAGTTATATTTTATTGTTGGCATGAGTTCACTTTGACAACGCCGTCTTTTCGAAAATCAGGGGTACATAAACAAGGCCTAAACGGGTGTTCGCCCCCCCTACCAATCATTACCCTCCCCAGACCAGAGTTCTGGAAGCGCCACTGTATGAGACCTTATATTACATTTGGCCTTCGTTTTATTGTGGCTGAAGCAACCAGTAACGACAAAAGACATATTGTTCTTGATTCTTAATATCCAAATTAATCTAACAATTCTTTTCCTTCCAAAGTAAAATTTATTTTCTAAAAAAAATAAAAATTGTAGTGTGTTGTCAAACTAGTAACCTAACCTACAAATTTTTATTGACGTTTATTTCCAGGGCCTACTATATTTTTTTCGAAAGCTACCTCACGTCTGACGTAGGTTAGCTGGCTGGCGAGCACACCTTGTTTTCTTCCCACCATGTGTGTAACTAAATAACTGTGAGGAACTAAATTAGGTCACAGTATCACTCCTCACTATACCTACAAAATTCATAACGAGGGAAGATCAGGGTAAAAGAAATTTACAGATATTACATTTTTTTTTAATAAAAGAAAGATCTCATTACCAGTGGCGGCTCTTCCATAGGGTCATTTGGTCAATGACCCCCCAAAAATATTTCAGAAAATAAATTATTCGTTTGACCGTCCCTCCTAATAGTTGTAATTAAACGCGAACCTTGGGAAAAGTTAAACAGGCTACACTATTGGCCGCGCGCGGCGGTTCGAATGGTCTTGTTGCGTTCCTTAGGCATAATAAAATACGCTATACTAATCTAGGCTGGGCAATCCGAATTGCCTTGATTACCTTAAAGCTTGACGAAAGTACCTGAAGATTTCACAGCTACCGAGCGGCAGCCGAACGTGATAGCAAATGGAATATGAAATCGTGATTTGGGTCATCAGCCGGTCTCTTCTCGTAATTCGATCGATCGGTCGCGGCATCACGTCGGCATGCAGAAGTTCAGTAGTTTAGAGGTCGCGCGGTCGATATTCTAACTCAATATTGTTTCGGACGTTTTTAATTGATGAAGATTGATTTATATACTGGTTTTTTAAAAAATGTTTTTTTATTTTTATGAACCATGTGTGAGTTGGAAATATACAGGAAATAAAATGTTGGTAGTGACTAGTGCAAAAAAATAATCAACTAAAAAGTGCATACGAACTTAATTTTGCAAAAATAACCAATTTCAAGGTGGTTTATGTTTGAGTTGTGAATGTGTAGATGAAATAAAATGTCGGTAGTGCAAAAAATTAAACAACTAAAGAATGCTAACGAACCTAATTTTGAGAAAATAACCAAATTCAATTTTGCCAGAACTTAGTATACGACAAACTAGTGAAGACAAAAATAAAGAGGTTCATCGAAATTTTCGCAAAAGTATGTACGATTTAGCTAACTGGATATGTGGTTGTGAAGTCTCTAAATCATTTTACTGTTGTGTTTATTTGTTGTTTTCTAAGGACTCGTTGGACTCATTATGGTGCAAAACCGGTGTTAAAGACTTAAAACACACAAAGAAAAAATAAAAAAACGGGCGTTTTCTACAGATTACATGAAATGTTCGGTGAACTATGCTACGGTCGGAAGTGTTGATGTTCGCACTCAGCTAGACACAGCTTGTAGAAAATCCCTTAGAGATTTTAATGAAAATGTATCCAAAAATCGTTAAATTTTAAACAAAATTATAGATTGTGTAAAATTTTGTGGGGTATTCGAGCTGGCACTACGTGGCCATGATGAAACGGCTTTGCCTGAAAATCTAGAGGCTTTTCGCGGGCTTATAAATTTTGTTGAGGATTTGGGCCAAGATAGACTATCCGCTTTAACAATGTTAAGTATCGAAAAATCGTTTATAACAGGAATGTGCGTGCAATTTTAACGAACGTGTCATTCAGCATTTTTCCAATTCTAAAGAACGAAGAGTAGACCTGAACTTCAAGAGAATTTAAAGCTCAATTTAAAGATAAGATTTATTTTTATTTTAAGTATGCCTATTTTTAAATCTGTTATTGACCTCCCAATATAATTCACCACGAGCCGCCACTGAATGTGCATCTTTTTGATGATTATAATTAAGTACATTTGATTTAGCTTTAAAGACACCCCAGAAATATGAAAAAGAAACCCATAAATACGAAAAAGAAACCCAGAAATATGAGAGGCAATGCAGTGGCGGCTCGCCGGGAGGCGCGAGTGAAGCGCCGCTTCACCTACATTTGTCAATCAATATACTTCAAAATAAAAATATTTTTAAATTATTAAGTATTTTATAATCTATATTTTTATTATAAAAATGCAGTATGTTTTATGTAAATTCACATTATTTACTTAATTGTACTATTATTTTCTATCAAAAATTGTGCGTAATATACTCAAAAAATAATGACTTAAAACGTAGCGTGCTGAACACCTTTTCATAAGAGTGACCCGTTGAGCAGCAGTAACAAATTCCGCATCAGACTCTCCCCATACGCCGGCTTTCGCGTTTAGATTTGTTTACGGCAGCTGCTATGGCAACGCAATGGTGAATATCCGTAAGCCAAATAGAGATGGGAGCGGAATGAACCAGTGGCGGCTCGCGGGTGAAAAAGTAAGTGAAGTGCAAATAAAGCAAGGAAATATCGCATTAATTTTTTTTCCAGAATTTTTTTTTATAAGTGGAAGGGGTAGAATATTTTTTTACGATTTACCTAAATTTTGTACACTAAATCAATTCTCCAATCCTTCATAGTAGCAAATTTATTTATAACATCCTCATAAAATGGATGAGTTGCCTTGATCTCCTCTAGACATTCCTTTTGAATTGAAATAGTGCTTGGAAAAGTAAGTCTTTTTTGAGATATTGTATTTCTTAAATAAGTTTTTACACGTTTGAGGCAAGAAAAACTTCTTTTCACTGAAGCACTTGACGACGGTATTGTCAAAATAAGGGAAAACACTTTATATGCTTTGGTTAAAATATGTTTATTTTCATTAATTTGGCAAAAATAAGACCAAGCTCATTTTTAAGTCGTTGACTTGAAAATATTTCCCCATATATCTGTAACAAATTTTCAAACGGGCCAGTCGGAAAATTTAAACTATATTCGGAAAATTTAGCAGAATCTGCCATACATAAAAATGTAAGTTTTTCAGAGTCTTGAAAGTTTAGTGTCATTTCCATTAAAATATAGTCCAATATTTTATAAAAAAGGGTTCTATACTTAGCCCTAATTTCTTCAGGTGAAAGCTTAGCAAGCTCACGTTTGTAATGATTTATTTCTGTAATAGAATTTGCTTCATCAAACATGGTATTAAAAAAAATGTTCGTTTCTTTTTTTACAGCGCGCCTCACGACAACGTTTTATATTGGATATGCAAAAATGAATGTCAAACGATTTTTTTTGAAGAACACAACTTGAACAATCACATTTACTAATTTCGAATTTGAAGAACGAGTTTCTGTAATTGTTTGTATGCGCCTGGGAGATGCAGATGTAAGAGCATAGATTCGTTTGGCTGAGTGATGAAAAAATGAGGGAATACAACTAAGGCTTGCAAAAAATTTCGACATTTAGAAATTTTTTTAAACTTTGTTGCATCAGAACAAATACAGCCTGCGGCTTTTTTTTTTGAAGGCCATTTAGATGGCCAGACATCATACTTGCGCCATCGTTACATTGTCCTATTAATTTATGTTTATAGTCAAATTGGTCCAAAATTTAATCCAATAGAGAATATAAATTTTCCGACGTTCTGTCTGAGCTGACATAAAATCCTAAGAATCTCTCGACTACTGAACTTTCTGAATTAACGTATCTTAAAATCATGGAGCACTGGGAGATTTGCGTAATATCAGTGGTGTCATCCACTTTCACAGAAAAAAACTGTGTGTTCATTATCTCATTTTTTACATAATCATTTAAATAATCAGAAATGCATTCAATTAAATTCAGTTAATAATTAATTATTTCGTCTTGAATAGTTTTCGAGTCACCAGTAAAAGCATTTTTAATTTTTTCATGATGATCTTTTAGTTCTTGGGAACTTCTCGATATTAATAAACCTAAAAGCTTTTTAAGATTCCCCCTATTTATTGACTCGCTGCTCTCATCATGGCCGCGAAAGACTAACTCTTGTTTTGCAAGGTACAAAACTGCGTCAATTACCAAGCACATAAATAGTCTATTTAATCGGACGTTTTCGTTAAAATGTATTTTATATAGTTTAGCATTTTCTGTGTCATTTATAGTACTTTGATTTTTTACTAAATGCTCCCCCGAGTCTTCATGTTTATGTACAGACCTTCATATATTTAACATACCTGCAAAATTCTTCCTTATTCCACACTGAATATTTATTGGAAACTAGTAAACAAGCCAGCAAAACAATTTTTGTAATATTTAACTACTACATAATCGCCGTACGCCGAAAACCAGGACGACGATTAAAACTCTGATCTTGTTCCTTCCGTCGGTTAAATGGAATTTCCAACAAAATGCAAACCACATCCGTGATCGGATTCATCAATAATGTAAATTAATAAACCCGACACCAAATAAAGTTGTAACAACACCATATATAATTATAACACAAAACAGTCAACGAAACTGCAAAGGAACTAATCTGTTTCAGCGAAATCCGTGAAAATAAAAGTAAACAACCACCCCAAACTGAACGACACATGGGTGTAGTGTACTGCGTTAGCAATTCAGTGAGAGCGTTGTATGGCGCTGGTTAACATTAATCTTCCATGCGGTCGACGTCATCGCGTACGCGTTGTCATGGCAACGTAGTAGGAAAATCGTAAACTAAACATTGCACCTCCAGCAAAGTCGAAGCGGTTTGAGCCACTGTTATAGTTGTTATAATAAAGTTCGATTGAAAGTTTTTAAAAGACATGCCACCGATTAGGTGAATAAATGAATGTAAAAATTTAAATTTTAAGAGATATATAATAAATATAGTTAGATGTTTGCTTGTTTATTTTTCCTTGTGAAGTAGCACTTCACCTACTTCACGTGAATAGCCGCCACTGGACTGAATTTCTGCTACGGGCTGCAGGCGCTTGTTCGCTTGTTATAGAATTAATATAAATTAGTGCGCTCGGATTATCGGAGGCGGAAGCAGTTTTGCATCGGTCGAATCGAATCGAAATTAACTTTAAGATATAGGTACATAACGGGTTTTTAAGAACAAAAATATATATTTAAAACTTATAAATTCATATTATTTCCCCTAAGTATTAAAAAACGCTCCAAAGCTATGGATAATTAACATTATAAAAAGGTTAAAAAATCATCATTTTGGGCATCCCGAAAAATTTTCTCCTGCGGCGCTATCCACCTAGCTACCTGCGCGCTTCACCCGTTCTTATATCCACGAGACGCCACTGAGGCAATATGTAAGAGAGAGACAGAAAATGATCTACTTAATAGCAGAGTCAATTGGAATGCAGGAAGAGTTTTTCCCAAATTTCGTTGCCTTTACAGATAGAGGCATTCTCTAGTATATTTATAATTATAATCATAGAAGAGACCCATTTGATGCACATTTAATATAAATGGTGTTCTAATTAAAAAGTAATTACATTTCGATCTACTACGTAGGTATACGATAGGTTGGCATAGTTTTCGAATACTTGTTCAAAACTATATAAAAACTCCTAGGGGTTCATGTTTTTAATTTTTTTTTATAGTACATATTAGAAATAAATAAGGTGGATTGCTAATATCGTATAATATTTGCTCTCAATACCAAACATTCCGAAAAATTCTTGCAAGTTAGTACCTACCTATGACCTACAAGTACTAGAAGTTTTTCGTATATTTTGACCGATACACTATCACATTGCTACAACAACCCTTTTAAATTATTATGGTCATATAAGTCACGCTGTATTGTTTTTAGCGATTTATGTTTTAAAAAATCTACTTAATTGTTTAGCTGTTTTTACTTGTTTTAAAGTAGATTGTATTTGGCAACACTGTCAACCCTGTTAAACTCCGCCCAGAAACCAAATAACATTTTGCTTGACCTTGAGCATCTTTTATTTCGGGCGGGCACAGATTAGGGGCGGGCTCACAGCAGGTCTGACACGGTTGTCAAATACAATTTACGGTGAAACAGGTACAACCAGATTATAAAATGATTTCCCTCCGTTACATTTTTAAGCGTTTAGGGTGGCAAAGAAGGTAATGTAAAAAATTAAAATTTTCAACATGGTGATTTTTTTTTAATTGGCTAATACCACATGATGATAACTTTGTATCGTTTTAAAAAAAATCATTTTTAAAAAGTAGCTTTTAACTTGTACAGAGTATCCAAGAATAGGGTTCGATCTAAAAACAATAAAATATTTGAGTAATTCCATTAAATGCATCACTTTTATATGCATACATATATATATCTAAGGAGAACAGAGTGTTCCAAATTCTATTCTATGGATTGCATAAAGTTTCGGATAAGATACTGTATTACTAGTAAAGGCCACATTAGGTGGATTTTTTGTTTATTAAGTGGCCTTAGTAAAATCTGAGTTAAAAGAAAGTTTTTGCATAAAAATTAACGCAAAATTATAACAAAAAGTTAGTCAAGTGATGTATATTACCAGTCAAATTTGAAAGTTTTTAAAATATAGCAGAAAAATTCATTTTTGCTCGACATCTTGAAAAATCTTAGCGGAAAATATTGCAAAAGAAAATTTTTAAAACTTACTTGCCTTTTAATACTTGAATATGTATCTTTCATATATAAAAAACATAACCATTTAATAACTGAAAGGGCCTTTAATATTAGACAGAATTTGAACCTCCCACTTCCTATCCCAGAACAACCTTAGTAAAACATTCAATTTTATAAGAAATTAAAAAAATGTACGATCACCGCCCACAAATATTTAGAAATATAAATTTCTTAAATTGTTTAAAATGTAGCTTGAAGGCAAAAGCATATATGGGGATAGGAAGTGGGAATGGCCATGTTTTTTATGTATGTGAGATACATATTCAAGTATTAATAATATAATTAGTTTGTGTAACACAAACAAATTTTATTATTAATAAGACAAGTTCGAAAATGTTCGATTGTTGAGTAAAATATACAAGGTATCGAAAAAAAACTTTTGGGATTCTTAAGTTGTAATGTTTCCTGTTGGTAGACGGAATGAGACTCGTTGTTATTAACAATAATTCTATTAAGAACACTGATATGAATAATGTACAGTCCAAGGGCTGGACCGACAAGGTCCACCCTTGCCCTTACTACCACTTTTGTTAAAAGCTAGCGTATATCTCTCTGGGTGAATGCGTGATGTAGGACACCGTTACCAAGAGCGCGATGCAGCGTCAGCGTGCTCATTCTGCTTTTATTATGAATATGAAGTAACTTTAATGCCAACAACTAATACAGGGTGTCACTGACACTACACCTTCCCCCTTTTGAAAGAATGATTATGCTTATTGAATCATTCTTACAACAACCTAACACAAGAGTAACCAAAAAAAAAAAAATCGTTATAACTAATCAGCTTTTGACAAAACTTATACATTTAACATACTATTTAAAATGTGACAGGTAATGGCTTTCACTATGCGCACTTGTGAAGGACACTACTGTGTAATGAGTTAATTGATGCTTCAATGAATGGTTTGTTTTTTTTTTATTGTTAATATTATATGAGTGTTTCTTGTATAGTTTTGTCAACCAATAAAATATAATAAAATAAATATAAATAAGCAATATAATAATATATAATATAATAATCTATGAATAATAAAATAAAACCAATACGCAATATAGTATATAATAAAATTCCAAGTTAAGTATAGTCAATAATTATACCCAAACACCTACAATAAGCCAACAATAATTACAAACTTTATATATATGCATATAGTCGGGTGTGCGCAAAAGGTAATATAAAATGTAAGTTTTATTATTCAAAATTCATTATGTACCTATTATAAGTTACACATTAAGTGATTAAATTAGATTCTATATTATTGTATTATTGACAAGGAAT
Organism: Kuschelorhynchus macadamiae; assembly: GCA_030620095.1. Classification (NCBI taxonomy): domain Eukaryota; kingdom Metazoa; phylum Arthropoda; class Insecta; order Coleoptera; family Curculionidae; genus Kuschelorhynchus; species Kuschelorhynchus macadamiae. The sequence goes on from JAUTXW010002778.1 coordinate 108,730, forward strand.
ACAGTGTATATAATTTTTAAAGTCATATCCGAATAGATGCAGTTATTATGTATATTTTGTTCAGGCTCAAATTATTATGTAATATTAGCTTGTAATTACAAAAACAAATTATTACTAGATTGAGATCATTAGATGCTCATTTTTATTGTTGTAGGTAGCTTAATCAAATATTGTTGTTACTTTTACTGATTATAACTAACTTTTTTTTATTATTATTAATATTATTATTATTATTATTATTATTATTATTATTATTATTATTATTATTATTATTATTAGCGCATTTGTAATTCCTTTCTTCAAAGATTTTAAAATCTCTACTACTTATCTTATAGCATGTAGTTTACCAAGGTAGACTAACACAAC
>JAUTXW010002779.1:0-10000 GCA_030620095.1 Kuschelorhynchus macadamiae
GTACATTTTGCCTCTAAAGCCCATACGGTCTATCTTATTTAACAAAAGATCAATGCTCACAACATCAAATGCCTTTCTTAAGTCCACAAATATAGCTATTACAATTTTCTTATCATCTAAAGCTCCGGATATATAGTCTACAAAATCTACCACGGCGCTAAGGGTGCTGCTGTTTTTAAGGAAGCCATACTGGAATTCGTCGTGCAGCATGTTTTCTTCTAAAAATGAAAGCATTTTTTTTAAATTATTTTCTCTATTATTTTCGAAAACATGCTGAGAACTGATATGGGCCGATAATTACCCATAGATTCCCTGCTACCAGACTTATGAATCGGACTGATTTTACTTGTCTTCAACTCCTGCGGAAAGGTTCCAGTAGCAATGACTTCATTTAATAATTTTGTTAAAATATTAAATATATTTTGTTTCAAAGTGAGTAGATCGTTAACAGTTATTTGGTCATGTCCCGGGGCAGAGTTCCTTTTCAGTTCCAATATGACTTCCTCAACCTCAGCATCACTCGTGGGCTCCACAAAAACTGTTTTATTACAGAAAACCTCATTTAGTGTGATATTTTTATTAGATGAGCGGATTTCATTTCCTAACTCTACTACAATATTCTCTCCCACATGTGCAAAGTAATCATTTAAACAGTTCACCACCTCCATTGGACTATTTAACATTCCACTCTCCGTCCTCAAAGAATCAACACATATTTCTGATGTTTTTGGTCTAAAGAAGCTATTAATAAATTTCCATTGTTTTTTTGTATTGTTTCCAGTTTGGTCCCATTTTTTTCGAAAGTATTGATTCTTTAAGGCTTTAATTCTATTATTAATTTGATTTTTAAGTCTTTTAAATTGATTTTCTATGTCGACATCTTCCGGATTTTTAATCTTCATCTTATATAATTTATCTCGTTGTTTCATCATTTCAAGCAAGTCATTATCCATCCATGTATTATTTTCGCGAATTTTAATAATTTTGGTATACTCTGAGTTCTTTTTACAATAAGTGATTAAGTCAGTTAATGCTTGAAATGATGGAACCGCGGTGTTACTAATTTTTTGTTCAAATAATCTATTAAATTTAACATGGTCTATAGCTTTGGTTTCTTGTTTTATCTTTGGTCTATGTACTTTGACTGCTTCCATAACATTTATCAGTATCAGTCTATGATCCGAGAGCGAGTTGTCCTCTATCCTAATATTACAGTTTAAGTTACAGTTTCTATCACATAGGACATGATCTATAAGACTTTTGCTATAGTTTGTAATCCTAGTAGCATTTTCCTCACTGATAACATTAGTAATTTGAAAATTATTAAGCATAATTATGTTTTTATAATTTTTCACAATCGTTGAGTTTTCCAAAAGATTTATGTTGAAATCACCTATAATTACATGTTTTTTAGGGTGTTTAAGAAGGATATTTTCGAAATCTACCATGAAGTCAATGTCACTGTATGATGGTGGTTTATAAATTGCACTAACCTTCATATTTTGTTCCCCCACTCGTATACAGATCCAGTTTACTATGTCCTGTTTACCAGCTTTATCCAGTTCCTGTATCTTAACATCATCCCTAACATAAATTGACACTCCTCCTCCTCTGCTTTCCCTACATGAATGCACAGCCCTAAATTTATTAATTTCAAAGAGGAATGCTTCTTCCTCTTTTAACCAGGTTTCGGTTAGCACAAGAATATCACACTTACTATTTATCACAAAACACTGCACAATATCTAGTTTATTCCTAATACTTTGAATATTCATATACGCAATACTAAGTCTATCTCGAGGCCTATCTAGTTTTTTAGTTGCTCAATGCTTTCTATAATTACAACCTTAGAGTTTTCATCCTTTCTGAGCATAATTTTTCCATTAGTGATCCAAAGGAACTTATAGGAATTTTCTTTTTTAAAGATTCTCGCTGCCTTGTACAATTCCGAATTAGATTTGGTGAGATCATGATTCAAAAACACTTTATTATTGCAATTATAACCTAATTCACTGGTATTTAGATCTAGTTTCTTTTTTGATTTCAACCACTTCATTTTTGTATTTGCTTCATTAAATATAACTTTGATTGCATTCATTTTCGTTCGATCTCTGCCAATTCTATAAGCCGTAAATTCTCCTTCGATTGGTATATCAAGTTTTTGTTCAATTTTATTGATTATATTACCAATATTTTCATTTTCCTTATAAGGTATTCCTTGTATCAAGATATTGTTTTTCAGATCAAGTTGCTCTCTTTTGTTTAATTGATTTTTTATTTCCTCCACCTCTTTTTGTAATTTCTGATTAGCTTCGACTTGTTCGTTATATTTCAAAAGAAGCGAACTATATTTCTGGTCCATTATTTCCAGCTTTTCCATAACATCTTGCAGAGTAAAGGTCTTAGTTTGCTGCCGATCTTCTTTTTTCCCTCTATCAGCAGGTGCAGCTGGTCTGCTTACAATACCAAGGCTGTTTTGATGTGCTTATTTTTTGATATGTTTTTATTGACATATCTAGGCAAATTCTGTGTTTTCAAATATTGCATTTTTCACATAAAAGCCCATCGTCTTCGTCCTTCACTATTTTCTTGCAGATGTCACAGATTTCCACCTCCGCCGACATCTTGGCAACACCAATCTTCGTAACTTCCAAAACTGTATATTTATTTATGTATTTTTGTTTAATTCATTTCCCTTACATGACAAACATCAAACAACGACAACTCATTGTTGTTGACACTCAACTGTTTAGATTGGCTATCTGAAGAACATCGATTTAAAAAATTTCTAATTTCATAAAGTAACATTTCGCAATTTTTTTAAATCCCCGGTATGTATTATTAATGTGTATTATCCCAAAACTTGCATTTAACTGAAACTAACTTTTTTCTAATTTAATTAACTTTATGTCTCTCACGGTTTCCAATGGTCCAATGTACCTCATCTTATTCTACATATCCTGTATATATCGATATGTATATCTGCATTTAAGAAGTTAAAAATGTAATTAAAATAATATATATGAATTTAAACGGTTAGGCATGTTTCATTATCTGTGCCTCATTTTTAATAATTTTAGAAAATTCTAGCAACAAATTATAATAGAATATTCTTAAAAACACATCAACCTTTTATTATTAGAATTAGAAAATAAAATAAGATAATATTTGCAAAATAGCCAGTATCGCCTACCAAACTTGGCAACAATGAATTGGTAATTAATTGTTTACAAACAAGTATCAGTGGAAAAGAGAGGATCTTGGCTGGATTTGCCTCTCTCTCTCTCTGGTTGCCTTTCCTCCTTTTTAACTTATGGTACCTACAAAAATGAGTCTCGAGTTCTATTTGACTAAAATATTTCACAATGATTATCAAATATTATCGAAAACGTGGTCAGCCGCAGCCGTGCAACGCAAATGTTTTGTTTGAATTTTACCGACCATGGCAAGCTTCGAATATAATAATTAGTTGAATGATTTTAACACAGTACAGAAAAAAAAATACATAATAGTTTTGAACGAAAGTGAAGCATCTGTAAAATATGTTACCGGAAGTCACCAATCTGCGCAGGCACAAACAATGTTGTCAAAAGTAAATTTTTATCCAAAAATTTAAACAACTGTTGTTCGTTAGCATTCAATATGTATTTACAACGACATATAATATAGGGATTATTACTTAATCAACTTTAACTATTCCTAACAGATATGCAACATTCGGCAACTATGTGAAAAACTGATTCTGACATTGCTTTTTTTTTGTATTGACATTTTTAAGCCGATTTTAAGGACGCTGCCGGCAGTTGTAAAGATATATACAAAAATAGTCTTATACTAAATAATTCGAGGAATTATATAAAAATTCCCGTTCCAAAATATATTTGCTGTATAATCTGCAATGCCAGCATGGAGGGTTAACTATTCATGGATATAAAACTTACTTTCCATTTATTACATATCTTTTAAAAAAAAATTTCTATTTATTACATATCTTTTAAAAACATAAAAGATAATATTTTTTAGTATTGTTATGTTAAAATAAGTAACGCGCCGGCCGATCATGCCTAATTTGCCGTTTTGTTGACATAATTGCTGCGAGAGTCAATACAAAAAAATGTCTTTTTTTTTAAGTTGTCATTAGGAAACAATTCAGACTTTTCTATATTATACAATGCTGTGCGTTATTTTTCTAACACATACGTGTGTTATAATAATTAATAATATAAAATACAAAAAGAAATAGAATCGTTAAAAAGTAAAAAAAAATATATTTTATTTATTTCTTAAATATAACCATTTGAAGCCATTACAAAATATAGTTGATGTATTTTATATTACATTACATATACACAAACTGCTATTTCCATCCAATCGCTGAGTATAAAGTCAAATGGCAATATTGACTTCCTATATGACATTCATAAATGTCCAAACAGACCAGTAACGAATTCGCTTTTCGAGACATGGGCAAAAATACGAGGGCCTTTCAACAAAGACTGGGACTAGTACTACCAAAACTTTATTTATTAATCTTAAACAACAATACTTTTATCATGCTCTATATAGTCCCCCTGTAATGCAATAACCTTATCGCAACGGTGCTGCCATTGTTCAAAGACATGGTGGAAGCCATTCTTTGAGAGCTTCTTCAAAACCGCCTCTAAAGCCTTAACAGCATCCAATTCTGTTTAAAATCGTCGTCCTTTGAGGTCTCTTTTTGCTTGAGGAAACAGATAGAAGTCGCATGTGGCTGCCAGGAGTAGTCAGGACTATATGGAGGATGCGGTACAGACCTGATATTTTTAGTGTTCAAAAACTCTGTCACTAGATTCGCTACGTGAGGGCGAGCGTTATCATGATGAACTTTCCACTTTCCAATCAGCTCAGGTCGTTTTTTGGGGATGTGATCCCTCATCAACTGGAACAAAACTTGTTTATAATAACTGGCAGTTACTGTACTACCATGTGGGACCATATGCGTATACACCATGTCTTTGTGATCAAAAAATGTTATGACCATAACTTTATGGCAGATTTTTGGGCACGTGCTTTTTTGGAGGTGGTCTTCCTTTTTCGCCCACTGCGTACTCTGTTGCTTCATCTCCGGATCATCAAAATACATCCAAGTTTCATCCGCAGTAATAATAGTCTTCCACTATTCTTCGCCTTCTTCAACGCATTGTTTCCAGTATTCACAAACCGGTACCCTATTCGCTTTTTGATCTCGTGTCAGTATATGCGGAATCCAGTGAGCACAAACTCTAGACATGTTTAAATGCTTGTGTAAAAGAGTAAAAACACTTCCAACAGATATTTTAAGAATATTTAAGAGTTGTGGGATAGTCAGACGTGAATCTGTGCGAATAATTACTGCTCCGGTATTGATGGTTTCCTCAGTTAGTACCACAATAAGAGCACCTGGACCGCCTTACAACTCATAACTTTAATATATATATATATATATATATATATATATATATATATATATATATATATATATATATATATATATATATATATATATTTCTGGTTAAGGACCAATGAGCCATCTGCTACCGTAGTATCTGCCCCGACGTCATGTTTTGGTCGTTTTTGGACACAATGGTGAAGGAGTAAATTTCCTAACTTTTAGTTCTTTCCTATAACTTTTTACGACCAAGAACCGCGCAGAAATTTATATTTCTGTTCTTTTCTATTTTTGCACAGATGTGTCGTCATGTGCTCCAAAGTAGGTCGCATCTAAAACGTTATAGTTGCATCATAGTACCTACAGATAGTGCCACTGGATACCTATTTCTGTCATCCACTTTGAAAGTCGAACGACATGACACCGTATTTGTTTCAGGGTTCGGGTATTTCGGTTTTAATACTGATACCTCCCAAAGAGATGATGGCTCCTTGGTCCTTAAACAAACATAGCGTCACGTTTTGGTCGTTTTTCGATACAATAAATTTCCTCATGTATAAATATATATGATTATATTTTGTTCTGTTTCCGCAGAAAAAATACAGAAAAATAAAAAAGTTTACAAATTAAATAATAATGAAAAATATTTTAACTTGTAACCACAATTAAATGTGTCAAAAATCCTCGTAGGCACTTCTACAAGAACTTTTATTTTAGTCGGTAACAAAAAAAATTAATTTTATTCCAAACTGGCAGCGAACTTGTAATAAAAATCGAGCAGGACCGTACCAGTGCAACGTCTGGTACTTGCATGAATAATGCGCATGCCTGAAGACTGAAGAATTATACTATCCAAATCGAGTTGTCGGGTTACAATGTGCATTACTAAGATCGCAGGCCATTATTTGTAATTTAAATGTAAAAGTTTTATTGTATTTATAAAAGTAATTATTTATAGTTGAAATCAAAGTAACATTAAAGCAATTATTATTTCTCTAAACTTACGGGATATTTCATAATTCAAAAAATAGAAAGCCATGCAATTTTTTATTAAAAAAATTAAATTCTACTGAACAATCTACATTACATATTCACGGCAAAATTAAAACTAATCACGTTCAGACACATAATCACTTACATAGCAGGAGCACCTAAATAAAAGCGTACGCATATTACATTTCACGTCCTAAACATGAAACCAAATCCTTCATTCCTTTATTTCGTTTTGTGGAGAAGTATATTTGATAACACCAGCCCGAATTTGATTACCGTTGTACGTGCTAACTAAGTTAACTAGTTAAAGTTACAATTCTGTTGAGTTTCTTCACCGAGTTGCATCGTGAAATGAGAACTAATTATATACGAATAGATATAGAAATGAATTAATTACGTTTCTCTGACAATTCACGAGATTTAATTAACTGCCGGCCATAAGTACAAAAGAATCAGAGCCGGGGAATCAGGGTCCTTAGACATAGGTATATAATTAATAATGTTATTATGGTTCTATAAAGTTAGTAGTGCGGCGGCTTGTTCGAGAGCCAACTTATATGAATTTTCCGGTTCACGGTTCCAAGTAAAAAGATATAATAGGTGCTTTCAGTATATTAAAACGAGAGAAACTGGTATTGTCGATAACGAGCATATAAAGTGGCACATAACATACGAGTGTGATGGAAATCACACGTGTATGCAAAATTTTTCCCAAAACACAAGTAAAAATCATCTATTTATTACATATCTTTTAAAAACATAAATTATTAAGTAACGCACCAGCCGTTCGCGCGTACTTTGCCGTCTTGTTTTACCTGGCCCAGCCTTCTTTGAAGCCGATTCCATGAAAATTACATTATTAGTCATTAACCGACTTCAAAAAGCAGGGAGATCTCAATTTGACCTGTATGTTTTTTTTTTTATGTTTGTTCGCGCATATTGTCTAAACGGCTTGGCCGATTTTGATGAGTCGAACGCCAAATTGTAAAGGACGTATCTATCTCTGGTGGTCCCATATATTTTTATTTGAAATCCGTTCACTCGTTTTTTTGTAATAATAATATTTAAAAAACACAGGTATAAGGGCGATAAAGGCAGCCAGTTTTATACTTAAATTTACATTTTTTTAAATACCCTTTTCAAACTAAAACATTGAGGTGTGTAATAGACAAACAACCCCATTTGCTAAAATGTATCTCCGTTGAAATCCCGTTATATAATTTTATGTATACAGGGTGACCATGAAAATGTCAAAATCTAGTATTTTACTTGACACCGACTACCCTCATTATAATTTTTGTGTATGTATACAGGTGGTGATAAAAGAAACATGTGACATATACTACAAATTATAATATTCTTAAAAATGTGATTTGAAGAAAATCACTAAAAAGTGAGAAATAAAATATTTAAAAAAAATATAACTGACTTCAAAAAAAATCGCTAAAAAGTAAAAAAATTATATTTTATTTATGTCTTAAATATAGACATTTTGAAGTCGGCGCCCAAATAATGACTAATCTGTAATAATATATATCAAAAAAATATACAAACACGTATTACTTATACTCACTAGTAACTTTAAATTTATTAAACTAATACAAATTTTAATACGTTATTCAGAGAGGGCCACATGACTATTTTGAAGTCGAATTACCGAGTAAATTTGCTCGCTGCTTGGGTTGGAATTGTCTTATAGTTTACATTTAGTTTACCTAGGTGTATCTTCTAAAGCACGGCCGTCAATAAAATCATCACTAATCTAGCCAACAGAGTTGCAAGGCACCTCAAAATACGAGACCGTTTCGACAAAGACTAGGACTGAATTTTTTACGGCCCAGTACAACGAGCTACATACCGCCAAAAATCAGAAATTATCATCCAACTAGACTTCTTTCATTTTGCGAAATGTCAATTGTCATAAATTATTTATTTGATTTTGACGCCGCTCTAAAGTTGGGATACTGTTACCGCGCCTCTAAGAATTGTGATGGATGAATCGAAAGAACAAAGATATGCGATCAAATTTTGTGTTCGTCTTGGAAAATCAGCAACGGAAACTTTTTCGATGATTAATACGGCTTTTGGGGAATTGTCTAGGGCAGTATCTGCTTGTTTTTGATGGCATAAAGAGTTTAGTAATGGCAGGGAAAGTTATGAGTTGCAAGGCGGTCCAGGTGCTCTTATGGCACTAACTGAGGAAACCATCATTACCGGAGCAGTAATAATTCGCACAGATTCACGTCTGACTATCCCACAACTCTTAAATATTCTTAAAATATCTGTTGGAAGTGTTTTTACTCTTTTACACAAGCATTTAAACATGTCTAGAGTTTGTGCTCACTGGATTCCGCGTATACTGACACGAGATCAAAAAGCGAATAGGGTACCGGTTTGTGAATACTGGAAACAATGCGTTGAAGAAGGCGAAGAATAGTGGAAGACTATTATTATTGCGGATGAAACTTGGATGTATTTTGATGATCCGGAGATGAAGCAACAGAGTACGCAGTGGGTGAAGAAGAAAGACCACCTCCAAAAAAGCACGTGCCCAAAAATCTGCCGTAAAGTTATGGTCATAACATTTTTTGATCACAAAGACCTGGTGTATACGCATATGGTCCCACATGGTAGTACAGTAACTGCCAGTTATTATAAACAAGTTTTGTTCCAGTTGATGAGGGATCACATCCCCAAAAAACGACCTGAGCTTATTGGTAAGTGGAAAGTTCATCATGATAATGCTCGCCCTCACTTAGCGAATCTAGTGAGAAAGTTTTTGAACACTAAAAATATCAGGTCTGTACCGCATCCTCCATATAGTCCTGACTAATCCTGGCAGCCCCATGCGACTTCTATCCGTTTCCTCAAGCAAAAAGAGACCTCAAAGGACGACTATTTTAAACAGAATTGGATGCTGTTAAGGCTTTAGAGGCGGTTTTGAAGAAGCTCTCAAAGAATGGCTTCCATGATGTCTTTGAACAATGGCAGCACCGTTGCGATAAGGTTATTGCATTACAGGGGGACTATATAGAGCATGATAAAAGTATTGTTGTTTAAGATTAATAAATAAAGTTTTGGTAGTACTAGTCCCAGTCTTTGTTGAAAGGCCCTCGTATTTCTGCCCATGTCTCGAAAAGCGAATTCGTTACTGGTCTGTTTGGACATTTATGAATGTCATATAGGAAGTCAATATTGCCATTTGACTTTAAGCTCAGCGATTGGATGGAAATAGCAGTTTGTGCCATATATTACATGTATATGTAATGTAATATAAAATACATCAACTATATTTTGTAATGGCTTCAAATGGTTATATTTAAGAAATAAATAAAACATATTTTTTTTTTACTTTTTAACGATTCTATTTCTTTTTATATTTTATATTATTAATTATTATAACACACGTATGTGTTAGAAAAATAACGCACAGCATTGTATAATATAGTAGAGTCTAAATTGTTTGCTAATGACAACTTAAAAAAAAAGACATTTTTTTGTATTGACTCTCGCAGCAATTATGTCAACAAAACGGCAAATTAGGCATGATCGGCCGGCGCGCTACTTATTTTAACATAACAATACTAAAAAATATTATCG